>JASDQU010242612.1:186386-214901 GCA_032191745.1 Picea mariana | reverse complement strand
CAACGTGGTATTCATGCCACGCCAGCCACCTCACTTGCCTAAACAAGTCAGAGCAAGGCAGACAATCATAATACCAAACTGCAAAAGCTAGCATTTTTTATTTGCATAGCTTTCACAGCTTGGTACAAAAGCCTGATCACAGTTGAATAACGGTACATCTGTTAATGAATAGTGGTAGAGTAGTAGTCTTCCAACCATAAGCAGTTTAATCTCTTACTCCTGGAGGTTATATGTGCTCTACCTGAAAAGACATGTCTGAGAAAAAAATGGCTGGTTTGTCAAAAAATTAAAAGAAAAAGAAACATTACAAACCTGTTGGATTTCTAGGCAATTTGCCATCAGATTATAGCAGTGTTGTCATTGGAAAAATTGCAGAAACTAGATTAAATGTTCGTACTAATCAAAATTCAAAAATCCATCATCACAATGTAAAGGAAGACCACTGAAATGACACAACTATGCCATTAGTTGCGAAGTGATAAAGCGGTCCTAAACAAAGATGAAAAATCATAGAAGTAATCTTATTGATTTATCCAGAAACAATATCACAATCATGGGATGAGCAGACGCAGAATATTGTAGAACAATGATGAGCACAATTTTCGTCAGCTTTCTATATTTTGAAGAGTGTTTTTATAGCGATTGGACTGAAAACCTTCCCTCGATAACAAAGAAAATTGAGGGGTGGACATATCCTTACTGCTTATCATTATAATAGGGATGCCGAAGGCGATGGTTAAGAGAGGGCATTACAATCTTATCCTCTCCCTTCAGGGCATTACAATCTTATCCTATCCCTTCCTAGCAGGATTCAGAAATAATTGCATCCCTTGTTCAGGCACTTGAAATACATAGAAGCAAGAAGATAAAAGAAGGCTCTCTTCCTAAAAGCCAAGATGTTCATTAGGGGCTCTCTTCCTACCCATGTTGTGAGCATGCTGTGAGGAGGATAAAAGAAGGAAGTAATCAGCCTAGTGCCTAGTGCAGGCTGATCTAGATGATTTGTCTTTAAAACTCATTCTTCAGGTTGAACACCATCTGGAAAAAAAGGGCTAAGCATCTCTGGTCTTAATAAGCCATGAATGTTTAGACGGAGCAATGTGAATCCTTGAAGAGACAGTAAAACCACCCTCATAACAATGGAAGCCCTAAAGAGACGGTAAAACCACCCTCATAGCAATGGCAGCATCTTGCTGAGCAATTGAAGAGGCAGCATTGGCAGTTTTCCCTCTTCTTTGACGTTATATATTTTCCCTCGTGGGGCTGCTCGGGGTAGGACAGCAATCGGACTACACAGGGTTTAAGCGAGTGGAGGCACAGCCGGTTCAGAGAATGTCCTTGTTTCTCTGGCCGTCTCTGCCTTACTTCAGCCTCTTTGCTTAACCGGGTATGCAATGCTTTCAATCTCCCGAGTCCTGCTTGCTACCTTTCTGTCTTTCTAGACATTTGTTCATGGTTTGCTTCCCGAGGCTTTGGTTTTCCTATTGCTTCTTTGCTCACATTGTCCCTCTTCTTGTTGGTTAGAGTTTAAGCCATTTCTTTTTGGTGCTGGCCTCCCTTCTTCAACCAGACATTCGTACGTTTGGTGGGCAGTCTATCTGTTGCAGCTTGCCTCTGCTCTTTATCCTTTGTTGGATGTGTTTTTCCTTTCCTTTCCTTTTACGGACTGGTAGTGCGGCTTGGTTGTTTCTTAGTGAAGACTCAGATGGCCGATGGGGGTGCTTTAGACCCCAAATGGGCTCTTAAACTTGCGTCATGATTCTCCTCGCCAGCTGAGGCTACATCCCCGTCCTATCTCGCTGATGTTCTAGCACTTGATCACCCTTCCCTGTCCGGGTGTCCCTACAGATCCAAGCGCTTCTGCATCTGTCTTTTGAGTCTCTCCAATAGAGTATTGTCAAGCAGTTGCAGCTTTATGCAAATGTACTTGTCTCATCTCCAGGTTCAGTAGTTCGACTCTTGATTTTGATGGTTTAAAGACCACGGTTATCCTGCATATCCTTCAAACCCCAAGCCTGCTTTTTCAACTAGATCACCAACAGGCTTCTTTGGCTTCGTTGCGATCACTGTTGCTTTCGAAAATAAGTTGTACTCCGCACATCACAGAGCTGTGGGAAGGAGCTCCACCGTCATCCGCAGCGAAGGCTTATCCGTCCCGGGAAAGTGAACAGTAATTCAAGAAGCTGCTATAGTACCAGGCTTCAGATCAAGCATTGGCCAGATCTATTTTATCCACAAGGTTGTTTAGACGGAGAAAATTTGCACAGTCTTAATGTTGTTTTGAAAAACAGACAATTTCTTATGTCAGTAACTATCATTAGTACATGAAAGTTGACATCTCCTATTGTTTTCAGGGAAGCTCGCTGTTGTAGYTTGGCTCACGATTGATACTTTTTCGGGAATTGACCCAGAAACTAAAGCGATTCACTTGCAGCTCACCACTTCTGGATCCTAACAATTTCAAGTGAATTTCTTGGATATTTAAACGCTGTGTCATTTATGTAAGTGCAGGAGAACCCTCCGGCTACAACACTCAAAACTGTACAGAAAGACTCCGATACAGAGATCAGAAATTCGATTAGGGACAGTAAAACGTAACAGCGAAGCTAAACTCGTCATATTCACTTATGGCGATCAATAAATTCTGCGCAAATACTCTATTACAGCGGAGTAAAAACACAGCAGAATCACTCCGCTGCAGACAATGATAGAACAGCAAAATATAAATGCATCCACATTAAAAACCCACGGAGATTAGAAACGGAGAAACCCACTAGGATAGAAAAACTCCAGATTAAATTAGACTTCCAAACTCAGAAAATTACGAAGTATGCATACAAATTTAACTTTGCTTCTTCCTCTATTAGTCCTCGGGAAGAGAGAGCGTCAGAAGCAACTGGCACTCTGTCTCTTTCCTAAGCTCGTTCAGTTTAACGCTAGCTCGGCCGTTAGGGTTTTACTGCTCTTGGCAATTAGGGTTACCTGGTTTAGTGCCAAGGTGGTATCTTTTATTTCCCTTTTATATCTGTTTGCTTCTCCTATCCTTTAGTTTACGAATTGTACCTGCTCGGTAGCTGGAATTTATGGCCGTGTGGAACCCCGCACACTGTTAAGGTTTTTTCTTTGCATCTGGGTCACTGCTGTTTATTCTCTTTTCTAATTATATAATTCTGAAGTTTTTATTTACCAATAAAAGAGGAAAGAAAATTGAAAGCCATGCCAACTAAATACAACAAGAGCAATAGCATTGTGTGCTGTTTTCAGCCAAAGGTCCGTTTAGCAATCTAAATGATAGCCCTCAGTCATCAGATGTCTTTCAACATACAAGGCAGCACTGTGAGGACTGTGACTGTTCATTACCATGAAGTGCATATCTTCAGAAGGCTTCCAGTGGCGTTTTCGTTGGTTTATAAACCAATTATTTATTTGTTTTTGATCCAACCCGGTACATTCAGCCAAAGCTATTTTCTCCGTCTCCTGCAATGACAAAGAAAACATAACTCATTGCATGAGTAAAATATTGGCTTTTGCCTTCAGTTACAAATATCATTAAGGGGGACAGTTCTCAAAGATAAAACGAAACAAAATTTACAGTGAGAAATCATACCGAAGGATAAGGCCACTTATCGTGCAGACTCCACCAATCAAGTAACTTTTGCCGGGCATCCTTAGGGAGCTTTCCTTTCTTTTTTTTCTTCATGAATTCCTGTTTTAGACTACTCAGATATCCACTATATCTGCGAAGGAGATGATCTTTTAACTCCCGATCTTCTACTGCATGGTGATCCACTTCCTGAAAATCCGTTTCACCACCACTGCCGTCCTCGACCTCCTCTGAAGATCCACCTCCCTCTGTCTTTTCGTCATTTTCGGCTGCGATAGAAAAGTAGCAACAGTACATTAAAAACATCTCTTTTATGGAAAGAATACACAGGGAAACAAACGAACGAAGCCAAATTTAATAAAATAGCCCCCACTTCTTATTGTACTAAATTAAGGCTATAACTGTACCCACTGGTTATAGGTGAAATGGAACAGTAAACGAAAATTTAAAACCAGTTGTAAATCAGAAGAAGAAGAAATTGAGCAACATTTGCAAATGCTTCTTCCACAACCAGATTTTATTATTATAGTCCCCTGCCAATGCCAAAGTTCGATGACATGAACCATGTTGAATCAAAATCATATATTTTACTGGCCTGGCGCCGTGTTGTAATTACTTAAGTTGGTGCTAAGATCATGTTTCAAGCTACCCGAAGGGGTTTTAATTTTCTTTTCCAAAGTCGGGCTACAAAGCATCACTATTTCATAAGATCCTTTGACTCATCTATTATACCATCTTGGTTGGAGTACTTTATTACGACATTGTCATGTTTATGGTCAAGTGTGATAGTCCATTTGAAATTTGTCCAGATACAGATAGGTAAAAAAACCCTATGTTTGGTGGGCAACAGATGGGGCAGTATGCACTATTTTAGGGCAGATAGTCATGAGGTTCTCTACCTGTTACTACTACCTCTTTTGTTGTGAGAGGAATTTGAGTACAATGTATGAGAAAGTGTGAAGAAGAACATTGTTGGAAAGTAAAGAGCAAAGGCATTGATCTATGTGTATACAAACCTCCATTTTTGTATCTTATAGGAAGAAGTCAGTCGGTTGTAATGATGGTGATCCTCTTGATGAAGTCTTCGCATATAACTAGTCACTCATTAGATTCTTTTATGATGGGCCCATTTTGTATTTGTCATTAGCATTCCGATCTATGGTACATCTTATATATGTATTACATTTTGATGATATTGAATGTGAAAATTACAATTATGTCTCATTAGTTTTCATGAAAACATATTTGAGACCACTTTCAACCCAGCCGACCAAATAGGTTTGTTGAGGCACGTACTTCCTTTAGGAGTTCCGTAAGGAAAAGGAGCTTTGAAAAGTCTAAAATCCCAACTACCAAATATGGCGGTTGGCGGTTGGTAAAAGATAGCGGAAAGAGCAATTTCAAATAGGCCTGCATTTAACAGCTTTTTTTATGAAGCCTATAAATAGAGCTCTTTCCTCTCATTTGGGTTGATCAACGAATGGAGTTGATGGAATCTAATCATGTATAGTCTCGCCATGCTTAGAGAGCTATTCATTTAGAGATGTTATTGAATGCACACCTTGTGCTCACTTCTTGACACTAATAAAGCTCATAATATTGGGTAATGGAGTTGATGGAATCTAATCATGTATAGTCTCGCCATGCTTAGAGAGCTATTCATTTAGAGATGTTATTGAATGCACACCTTGTGCTCACTTCTTGACACTAATAAAGCTCATAATATTGGGTAAGGGGAATATTGTTTATAAAAACTTACAAATGTCCCTTTAACTAAGATAATGTTATTGATCTAGATTATGGATGTCTTATGTTCAATAAAACTTCAAGCTAATGCTATTGCTTTAAATTATATGTGTTATGTTCAATACAACTTCTAAGTTTATGTTATTGCTCTAAATTGTGGATGTATTGTGTTCAATATAACTTTTAAGCTAATGATATTGCTTTAAATTATATATGTATTATGTTCAATACAACTTCTAAGCTTATGTTATTGCTCTAAATTATGGATGTATTGTGTTCAATATAACTTTTAATTATAGCGAGCAAAGAACTATACTTGCACTTTCAACTTCTATTACCAACTGTATCATTTTAAAATCTAAAGCCCAGAGGTGATTAATTTAGTTTCAAGGTGGGTAATGGCAATACATGCAAGTTTATTTTTTCTTGTAAGAATGTTTTTGAGATGGATATAGGGGAAGTCCCCGTGGTGTGGTGAGGGAGTGGGCTGTTAAGGCACTCCATAAGTGAAGTCACCTATTCGAAACCTATAGGGACACCTCAAAATCCAACCATGTTAAGGGYTGGTGCAGTCCAAAAAATCCAGACCAGGTGCCATCCCCTGCCACAAATGTCCAATTAACTGACTTAAATTTATGTGTTATCTAATATATTATTATGTGAAGACCACAAAATGTTTCAAAAAATGACTTAWCTAATATATTACTATGTGAAGACCACAAATCTCTACCTCCCACTTTTCTCCACTAAATCTCTCTCTAAAATGTGCAACAAAGAAAACAGCCTTGGGTTCTCAAGAAAGGAGCCAATTATTTATTAAACAACACATAAAATCTATTATTGTTTGCATGTCCACCATATCATAAACGAATATTCAACTTTTATTTTTTGAAACCCCATTAGAACTCCTAATTAGCCCATACTTTTATATTCTTGCTTTATCTTCTTAAAACACACGGGAACTCCTAAATAGAGAATAATTTTGTCTTCTTGTAGTAGCGAGACTCCCAAAATCCTTGGTATTTTTGGGCATACAGTTGTCTGGGTAAAAGAATCAAGAAGTTTCAATTTGTGGAAGTTCACCTTGGCGCTAGAGGCCTCACAATACATCGGGATGTATTTCCAAGAATTATAGTATCCTATGCAAATAATTGGTGACTTATTGTTAAAACTCTAGCTAACTCCAATCCTTCCAAAATACCTATATCTACAGACGAATCCAACCTAAAACACCAACCTTGTAAAAGAAAATATGCAAAAATGAAAAGGGAGGACAATGTTGGCAGACGACTCTAGAAGCAGTGAAAAATTAGGCGGCTGCCTATTTACTAGAATGAATACTATACATAGATAACGGTGCCACTAGATTCCCTTAACTTTTAAATTCGATTTTAAGAAGTCCCACTTAACCCTATCATATGATTTTTCTATGTCTTTTTGAAGAACATACTTGGGTGCTTCTTAGTTTAAAATACAGTGAACAAGCAATAAGGAAGGTAGCCTAGATAATAATGTTTGAAGCTAACTCTCTTTTCCAGCTATAATCTAATCCTCCAAATATTTTCATAGTACTTGGAAATCTCATTTATTATTAGATTCCAATGTTGCTTGGAAGGCAAGAGTTCTTCGTGCTAATAATCACCATTCACCCTAATCACCCTGCCAACAAATTCCACCAACCTAAAGCTTTCCAAGAAAGGCTGAAAACTAACTTCACATACAAGAATTTATCTCCTACAAGTGCTTCTATGATGAGCTCTCACTTGATTAAAACCACCTTGCTATGCCCTTCTTTCGTCTACAAAATGATTCCTGCCCCAAAAATTTTCCCTCTACAAAGTTATTCCTACCCTGCAGATGGTCCCCAAACTTCCCCTGTCGAAACTTTACCATGGTCTCTAAATTCAATAAATACCCAATGCCCTTCTTAATTCACTATAGTTGTTGAATAGGACAAATTCTTAGAATCCTTCCCCAATGCCCTTCTTAATTCACTAGAGTCGTTGAATAGGACAAATTCTTAGAATCCTTCCACGTTATGGAGGCTATGCTATATTTTATTTTGATTTAATTTAGATATTAATGTTTCCACTAAAGGCCAACTCATGGAAATTGCAAAAAATACAATATGTAAAGATCACAAATGGCTAAAGCAGCAAAAGCACCACCCTAAACAAATGGCATTTCATTAATACTAGAAAATTCATCTTCCAAGTCCTTACTATTCAATTTATTTCCAAGTTTTCCCAAGCAAAGAGAAAAAATCTTTCTTATATTCCGCAGCAGAATTCTAGAAGTACACATATCAAACTCTGAATCTATGTAACGAGGTAAAGTACCTCTAGCATCGTTCTTAGATTCGGGTCATTCTTAATGAGTGGTTGATCTTCTTAAGGAGTATTTTAAGAATGTATAGACATTTTGAGAATTTTTGGACAAGTATATATGATATTTAAAATTTTAAACAATAGTGGCAGTCATACAACCACAATTTTTAAGTTTTTTGACACACGACAACGAAAATTTCCAGTTACAATGATAAAAATAGTTTTCCAAAAATAGATGAAACATTAAAATCAGAATGTGTACTCCATCCCTCTGCAGTTTATGCTCCTGCTAAGAGGCCGAACCTATTATAAAATACAAAAACAAAGAGATCTGCAACTGAATATAAATATGTAATAAAATAAGAGGAAAAACATAATGAGCAAAAGGAACACTCATTCAAAACCACATAATGAACACAACGATGGTAATAACTAAGACAAATGGCTAGTGCACATTAAATAAATCCCGCAATCATCAAAATAAACTTTGTAATCATTAAAAAATAATCATTGTGATTATCAAGATAAGGTTGACTTACTTTAGTTGCTCTATCTTGATATTATCTTGCATTATTGTCACTTTCCCAACATACAATTAAGCTTAACTTAGAGAATCCAACTTACTCGGTAAACAACAAATAAGCTAAACACTTAGCCTTGAGTTAATTGACTATGGTCCTCATTGTACCATGTTGATGATACGAGGTCTACCTCCAAATATATATTCCACCTCGGTTTAGATCATATTACTTGGTTTGTCATGACCATGACGGAAAACACGACATGTAATTTCCCTTTCATATACAAAGGCAAAGTACATGGGAATTGTTAATGCCCACAAAGAAGCTTTATAGATTTTGTCACATCCCCACATAATGCCTGCCTGAATCTTACGATCGTGCACCTTTTGAGGGCATGCGGCACCACTACGGTTCTCACTTCGCTGCTTGACAACACCAAGGATACTTCGTCTGGACTACGCCTCTACACCTAGAGCATACCCATACTCCATTATAGGCTACAGGTGAGTCACAATTTGTTAACAGCTTAACACTTAGTCACTTAAGCATACATCCATGAAACAAGAGAACACTTGCGAAACAAACAAGAGACACAGATATAGTGCAAACAACACAAGACGTACCTAACACTCCGCTATGTCTTATTATTGCAAAACAGTTACAATATGAGCACTATCGACTCGATTTACAACTTGGGCATAGTTGCACAACTCACCTCACCTCACTAAGACACTCATACACAAATTCGTCACACCAAGACTCGTCTGTCACGACAACTTTCGCAACTCCTGCGATGCGCCCCCAGACAAGCACCCACCACAGACTCACTGTCTCTTCTATGTCTCAAGACTTCACACAGATCTGCGGTTTTGTCTCATAGCATGCCTCACTCAGACCTGCAACAAGACTTCCCCAGCTCCAAAGTCGTCCCGCCTGCAACTAGACTCAACCAAAAGAAGGTCACCCCAACTTTGTCCACAGAATCACCTCAAGGCAACACAAGTCCTCCCATGTGGAGCGACTTGGCTCCTTTGACGGACCTCGCCCATCCTTGTCTGAATCTACCTCAGAACCTCAGAGTTGATCTTGTCCTCTTCACTTGCTCTATCTCTACCTTCTTGGTTGTGCGTCTTGTTCTCTCTTAAATGGAATCCAAAGGTCACCTTTGTGAATTGTCGTGTCCTTTGGGTGTGTCATGCCCCTTCGCGAACCAATGCACCCAAACGAACCCGTGACTCGTCAACCTTCGCGTCCCTTGGGACCGGCATGCCCCAACCTTGGGTCCACTCCTCATGTTGACACACCCCAACCTCTTTGGTGTGCCCCTTCTCTTGGTCGCTTCCGCCCCATGCTTCACCTCATTCTTGGGCAAGCCCCCTAGCGTGTCCGCACGCCCAAGGCGCCCACTTGCCCAACTAGTGTGACTCTTGGGTGTCGAAGCAACCCCAAATTTTGTCTCCTTGCAGACTTCAATGAGGGTGCTCGCACCCTTTTAACCGAGGACCTTACAGATTCAACAATTGTTTGTAGAGTTTGGTTGTCCTCATGATCCACCCAAAACACACGAACGTCCATATGTACTACATACAACACCTTATTCATGGTCAAGTTAAAGTCATTTTTAGTAAGACACTCGCTAGAACCAAGTTCCTTCATCTCCAATCTTTTCTAATGGTGAAGAAAGTTCTCAAGAAGTAGGGTAGAATGTAATTCCTCCTTCCTTTTCGTCATATCCAAGTCAATAATAGGAGGGGTGTTAGTGCAAAATAATTAATTGTATGCCTAGTAATAATAAAAAATAAACTTCGTAATGATAAAAAAATAAAGCTAACTTGTATTGATATTATCTTGCATTGTCAACATCTCAAGCTAAAAGTAAGCTTAACTTAGAGAATCCAACCATTTTAACTTAAGTTTAAGTTGAGAAGTGGCTTAGCCAACTATAATAAGTGGCATTGCCTTAAGTTGATTGCTATATACTAGAAGGAGATAACCTTGAGTTGATTGCCATATATTGGACTATGGTCATCATTGTACCATGTTGTTTGAGGTGTGTTACAATAAAAAAATATTTTCTATAGTGGAGGTAATTCTCCATAATATTCTCCACTATAAATCGAGTTTTATGAGCTTCGCTTTTGTTGTTATCATGTGACCAAGATAAAATTCTTACAATAGAATATGAACAAAGAGATTTGCAACAAAATATGAACATGTAATAAAACTATAGGAAAAACATATCCTAACAAAAGAAACGTGCATGAAAACTACATAATGAACACACATATGGGAGAATAACCAAGACACATAACTCAAGTACAAAGAATAAATTTGTCTACAAAGGATACTAAACATCAAACAATACTCCAACTAATGCTCGATGCATTACCTTCCCTTTATAATATCTATATGACTCTCTCTTCTTTCCAAATACCCTACAGGAAACTTTACGCATCACTCACTAACATCACGTAAAGCTATCCATTGCAAACATTCCTAAAAATGTCACTACATCTTACAAAACTACAAATTTAATTATATTGTTACTTTCAACAATCCCCTTAAATATATTAAATATGCACCTTAATTTTTTAGTGTTTCCCAAGTATAAAACTCAACATCCGAATTTCCCTTGCAAGTCATGTCCAGTTACAATATGTGTTTGGACAATCACTCAACATCTGAATTTCCCTTGCAAGTCATGTCCACTTACAATATGTGTTTGGACAATCTCCACCTTTGGCAACGACCTTTGTTGAATCTTAGTGATGCATACTCATCAAATCCCTTTCAAAATCTCTTTCTTGTGTCTCTAAAACTTAGTGCCCAACTCCTCCACACAAGTCCTTCAAACACTTGATTGCGAGGACAAATCGTCTTCCAAGTTGATAAATCTTCAAAAATGCCATGCCATTCATTTGGAGTTGTACACATAAAACACCAAAAACCTTGAAAAGTTCCCTCTTCCTATTATCCTTCACCTCGTGTGATCCACATGGTAGGACTTCCTATTATCCTTCACCTCGTGTGATCCACATGGTAGGAAAACACATTAGAAACAGATCCTAATCTCTCAACAGTCCTAATATGAAATATCTTGGGTCTCCCAAAACCAAATCACATGGCTCTATTACCATGTTGTACAATACACAACAAAGCTATTTGCCACATGATATAAACATGTAATAAAACTAGAGGCAAAACATAACAAACAAAAGGAACATGTATTAAAAACCACATAATTAACACAAATACGGGGGAGAATAATCAATACAAATAACTCATTACAATATAAGTCATTGTCCCTACATGTACAAAGAAAAAATCTACCCTCAAAGGGCCCTCAGTCTCACCCAGTCTCCTAACTAATACAATACATTACCTTCATTGTATAAACTCTATATACCTCTCTCATTCACAATACAAGAAACTTTCCAAATACTTTCCAAATACCACAAAGGAAACTTTTCGTGTTACTCACTAACATTACATAACACTAATTGTATTTCTATTTTCAACACACTCCTTCAATATACTAAATATGCAACTTAACTTTTTAGTCTTTCCTAAATATAAAACTCACAATTCAAACATTCCTTCCATGCCATGTCCACTTCCAATGTTCCACTGGAAAACTCCATCCTTGATAACAACGTCTCTTAAATCACCATGTTGCAGCTCCATCAATTCTCCTCGAAGATCTCTTCGTTGAATCCATGAAACTCAATATCACAACCCTCTATAAAGTCTTTGAACACTTGCAACACTAGTCCAAATCATCTTTCCGAATTGATAACATCTTCGAAAATGCCATGACAACAATTTGGAGCAGTACATATAAAACACCATAAACCTAAAAACCATGAAGCCCTTGTCCTCTTGTCCATTAATAATGCCCATGGCCAGGGAACACATTAAGAACGTCCACGTTTATCAGCGCTCCAAAGCGGTACATATAAAACACCATAAACCTAAAAAAACATGAAGGGTTACCTCGTCCTCTTGTCCTTTAATAATGCCCATGTCCTGTCCTTTAATAATGTCCATGGCCAGGGAACATATTAAGAACGTCCACATCTATTAGTGCCCCTAAGATAAAATCAAATCTTTGGAGTCTCCTAGAGCAAAAACACATGGCTCTAATCCTATGCATTAAAATATAAAACAAAGATATCAGCAATAGAATATGAACATGTGATAAACCCAGAGCCAAAACATAACCAGCAAAAGGAGAATTCATTAAAACCACATAATGAATACAAATATTGAGAGAAAAAACAAGAGAGATAACTCATTACAACATAACTAATTCTCCCTCAGTAGGTACAAAGAATTAATTGTATACCCACAAAGGGCCTTAAGTATCACCCAAGTCATTACAACATAACTAATTCTCCCTCAATAAGTATAAAGAATAAATTTTATAGCCCCAAAGGGTCTTAAATTTCACCCAATTCATTACAGCATAATTAATTCTCCTTCAATGGGTACAAAGAACAAATCATATACCCACAAAAGGCCTTAAATCTCACACAGTTCATTATATCATAACTAATTCTCCCTCAATAGGTACAAAGAATTAATATCCACAAAGGGCCTTAAATCTCACCCAATCTCTCAACGAATACAATGTATTACCTCCCTTTATATACTGTAAAAAGCCTCTTTCAATTTTCCAAATATCCTACTAATACAATGCATTACCTCCTTTTACAAACTCTATATGCCTCTCTCAATTACGATACAAGAAACTTTCCAAATACCCCAAAGGAAACTCTTTGTACTATTCACTAACATTGCATAAAGCTATCCATTATAAACATTACTAAAAAAATGACTACATCTTACAAAACAATAAATTTAATTATATTTATATTCTCAATAGAACCATGGTTTATTTCATAAACAACAACATCTACTAATTACTGAAGAACTCTCACGACATGTTTTAGATGTGTGTTGTTAATAATCCCACATGCAAAGATGGTTTATAAGGATTACAAGGTATTACCTGCACCAAAGGCATGATCAATCCAAAGGACAAAAACTACATCATTGATTAGTTTGGTAGTTTGGTGTCATGCCTTGCAGTGCAAATGTTTATCATGTGGTGTCATGCCCTGCCTTGTGGGTTGTGGTCGTTGATTTGGTATCATGCATTGTGGTTTCCAATTGTTGATTTTGAGTCATGATTTATTCAAAACTGTGTTTCTTTTTTGGTGTCATGCCCTTATGGGTCATGGTTCTTAGTTTGGTGTCATGCTTTGTGGATCATGGTTTCCCATTTGGTGTCATTCCTTGTTGGTTGCAATTCTCAGTGTTGTGTCATGCCTTGTTGGCTGTGGTCGTCAGTTTGATGTCATGCCTTGTTGGTTGCAATCGTCAGTTTGATGGCATGCCTTGTGAGCCACTGTTGTCGATTTGGTTTCCTTGCTTATGGGTCATGGTTGTCAGTTTTTCATTTGGTGTCCTATCTCGCAACCCATGGTTGTTAATTTAGCATCATGCTTTAGGGTTACAAGGTATTACCTGCACCAAAAGCATGATCAATCCAAAGGACAAAAACTACATCATTGATTAGTTTGGTAGTTTGGTGTCATGCCTTGCAGTGCAAATGTCTATCATGTGGTGTCATGCCCTGCCTTGTGGGTTGTGGTTGTTGATTTGGTATCATGCATTGTGGTTTCCAATTGTTGATTTTGAGTCATGATTTATTCAAAACTGTTTCTTTTTTGGTGTCATGCCCTTATGGGTCATGGTTCTTAGTTTGGTGTCATGCTTTGTGGATCATGGTTTCCCATTTGGTGTCATTCCTTGTTGGTTGCAATTCTCAGTGTTGTGTCATGCCTTGTTGGTTGTGGTCATCAGTTTGATGYCATGCCTTGTTGGTTGCAATCGTCACTTTGATGCCATGCCTTGTGGGCCACTGTTGTCGGTTTGGTTTCCTTGCTTATGGGTCATGGTTGTCAGTTTTTCATTTGGTGTCCTATCTCGCAACCCATGGTTGTTAGTTTAACATCATGCTTTAGGGATTGTGATTGTTGAAGCTAKCTTTACTAACATTGTAGATTTAAATGCCATGGTTACTGATTCAGTATCGTTYCTTCTAGGTCATGGTTGCCAATTTAGGATAGTTTCGTGTCATGCCTTTGAGTTGGGGTAATTTCACGTCATTCCTTTGAGTTGTGGTTGTTTCTTTGGTGCAATTTGATGCATTCCTTATGGACTGTAGATGTCTCTTTGGTTCAATTTGGTGTCATTCCTTGTGGTTCAAATTGTGGTAGTCAATTTGGTGTCATGCCCAATGGTTCAAACCATGGTTATCGAATTAATGTCATGCATCGTGGTTCAAACCATGGTTATTGATTTGATGTCATTCCCCATCAGTTGTTGATTGTCCAGAGTGGCTTTACTAACACGTTGGTTTCAAAGGCCATGGTTGCCAATTTGGTGCCATGCCTTGTGGGTCATGGACCACTGGTTGTCAACTCAATATCATGCCTTACGAGTCATGGATCATCTTTTTCAGTTTAGTGAAAAGCATAGTGAGTCATGAATCGTGACTTTTGTGTATGAAGACACGACTTGTATTGTAGATAAGCCATTTTCATAAGCTCATTAACCTAATGTTTAGGTCATTGAGTGAATATGTTAGTGATGGTTGGAATCCACGACGTTGCTAGCTTTTAACTACTCACATTAATCAATCATATTTAAGTTAGTTGAGAGATTTAAGTTACTCACATTAATGACTCGTAACTAAGTTAGATGAGAGTTATTGTCTTAAAATAGGGTTTCCTTCTCTTTTTACACCATCATTCTAGGATAGTCAGTTTTCGATTCAACTTGATGACTTGGGGGTCATGAATCATGACTTTTGTGTACCAAGACACAACTCATGTTATAGATACGCTATTTTTTTCATAAGCTCATTAATCTAATGTTGAGGGCATTAAGTAAATACATTAGTAGTGGTTGGAACCCACTACATTGTTAGCTTTTAACTACTTGCATTAGTGAATCATCACTGAGTTAGTTGAGAGTTTTTAGTTACTCAAATTGATGACTCATCACTAACTTATTTGAGAATTATTGTCTAAAAAGGGGTTTTCCTTCTTTTTGCACCATCATTCCATTATCCAATAATAAAATATCTTTACTCATTTGAGTACCATTTTGGAGATGTCTTCCTCCAATTTTTAAGAATTGCAAGTGCATTGCAACTTGGGTGTGCAAGTTCCCCAACCATTCGTTATGTATCTTGGGTATTTCTCTTTATATTCATTATTAGATCAGTATTTGGTGTAATGTTAGTGTGCATTTTGGTTACATGCACATTATAGTGGTTGTCGGCCTTGGCTTTACTAACATCATCGATTTGGAAGGTTGTGGTCACCAATTTGGTATCATACCTTGTGGG
The DNA here is from genome assembly GCA_032191745.1 of Picea mariana. NCBI lineage: Eukaryota > Viridiplantae > Streptophyta > Pinopsida > Pinales > Pinaceae > Picea > Picea mariana. Next base: position 199,283 of record JASDQU010242612.1, on the reverse strand, counting down.
TTGTGGATCACAGTTGTCAATCCAGTGCCATGCCTTATGCATTATGGGCCATGGTTGTCGATTTTCTATCTTTCCTTGTAGGTCGTGGGTCCTAGATGTTAATTTGGAGTCATGCCTTATGGGTCGTGGGTCATACTTTTTTGATCGGTACCATGCCTTATGGTTGTGGTTTAAAAGGAATTGCCCATAATGATAGATGTCAAACAATAGAGGTGCAAGCCCCTGGGTTTTAGTGCCATATGCCTTGAGTCATGGGCACCAAAAGATTTGCCAACTCGGAAGCTGAATTTAATAACATCATCAGTTTAGTTGTGATGCCCTGTGGATCATGGACACCAAAAGCTTCGTCAATCCAAAATTTGATATTACTGATATCATCAATTTGGTATCACGCATCCTGGTATGTGGTTGTTAGTTTTAGTGTCATGTCCCATAGGTCATCTCATAGGTTATGGTTTACAAGGCATTACCTACACCAAAAACTTTGGATCCCAACCACCACTTAAATATTCACTTAATGACTCAAACATAAGAAATGAAAAAATAACTCATCTACAACATAAGTTTTGTCTTGTACAACAAAGCCACAATCCACGATGCACAAGGCATTATGCCCAACATAAAACCAACGACCTACAAGAAATTCCAAAAAAGCAAAACCAATCATCCTCAACCCAATGTAAGCACCAACTATGTGTAATCATTCATGCTAACCATTAAGTATCATAGCATGCAAGGCTACTCAAAAGACACGATTCCCTAGACGACAAAGAAATCTTAAACCAAATAATTAATACATTAGCATTTCCAATATTGTAGCAAAAAACTTCTCACATATTACTATTATTCAATTGTGTATGCATTTGTATATATACGAAGGCTCCTAAAGATTTCTAAATTTTAAAATTTATTTAAATTGTTGTAGCTAAAACTAAAATTATTTTAGATTGTTGTAGCTAGGGAACAATAACAATTTTGAAATTTCATATGCCATAAATAAATGATATCAACGTCCACAAATGTCCAAAGTATGTCCATGGGATACAAACAACGTAAAATAGTAAAAACTGAGCACATGAGTCTCCAATGAAATCCATCAAGCTTCTGACCTTCAGAATGTGGAAGTGAGATCAGTTTTTCACTGGCCTCTTGTAACAGCCAGGAACTGAAAGGACTCAATTCCACACCATTACATTTACTGTACAAACAACTCTACATATGACAAAACACAGATAATAGGATACATGTAATTTTTCTAATTTTCTAAAAGAACCTTGTGTGGTTGTGTCCTATCTTCTTTAAAAGAAATCGTGCTGCTTTATGAATCTAACAGTACGAATATCTGAGTTTATTTTCGTTTAAATCAGCAAATTATCTCCTGTAATGAGAATTCAGCATTTATCAACGCTTTTGATTTACATCACACAAACAATTATTGTGAAGTCCACAAGGTTGTAGAACGATGACCAGAAAATGTCTCCCTTTGAAAACAGAACATGCCTATGGCTCTCGTTAGAAAAGAGTTGCAGCGTGAGAGTTTTTGTCCATTCGTAATGGGTTGTCCTAGTATTAGACTCTCCAACAAGGTTCCATTATTATTGTGGTTGGAACCACTCAAATGGTATGTCATCCTTGTCAAAGGGAAGGGAAAGAGGCCACCTCCTCACAATTGGAAGGCATTGAGGAAAAGTAGTCATCTATTAGAGTTTTCCTAACACTTGCAAGTGCATCAAATGGAAGTAAGACAATTTATTAAATGGAGATGTAAAAACACATTTAATATTCAACTTTTAAAGATTAGCGTATGGATTGAAACAATCTCTTAGAATTTGGTAAAAAGGAGGACAAATTTCTGATTTCAGAAGCAATCATACATATTGAAGGTTTATATGTAACACTTATATTGAAGATAGGCTTTTTGATAGAGCTTGCTTATGTAAGACATAGTGAAGGTAGGCTTGCCATACTTTGCTCTCCATGTTGATAATAAGCAACATTTGTGAGTATAAAGGATCAATTTTCATTAAATTGTGGAATAAAATATCTTGGCGAAATTCATTATTGTATAGGAATTTGGTTGTTAAGAAATCGAAAAGAAGGGAAGATTGTTCTAAAAACATGCTTCCATAATATTTTAAAATGATTCAAAATGTGACATAGCCAAGAGAATCGTTGTTGATGGCAACTACAAATTTTATTAAGTTAATAGGCTCAAGAAATGGAAGATGAAACTATGAAATTCAAATAAGATAACATACTAGGAATTTTATTCTACATTTTTCTTTTTAATTTTCCTAAACTTTACACTGGAACGATATTCATTTAAAAAATCTCCTTGTATTCGTATTTGTCCGATTTTATTCATTACGGCATTCCATTCCTCGGCCTATTTTATTCGGCAAATTCTTCGATTAAATTCAGCTATGCTAAAAAAATAGGCAAATGTCTAATAATTCACCGGTGAATCGGTAACACACCCAAATAAAAACTTCATTCCAAACATTATTGCTTTCATTAAATGATTTTACAGTGTTTTATATACATGACCCTTTATAATCGTGATTAGACTTACTTAATTACACATTAATCAGTGACCATTAAATCACCTTCTAACCACTATATTAAGAAATGATCGCGAAGATCACACTCACCAACAATAAGGTGGAACAAACATATATTTGAACAAGTAAAGATCAAAGATTACACTCTACATTCCATCTTAGAAATTGGTCAAATAAACATTCCTTTAAAAATAGTGAAGGAAACACAATTTTAAAAGAGCATATGCACAAACAATTAAACAAAATAATCAAAACCCACAAAGTTGTCAAAAAGCAATCTCTAAAAATAAGCAACCAAAGAAAAGAATCAAATCCCACAAAGTTGTCAAATAGTATTGTCTAAAAATGAACAATCAAAGAAAAGAATCAAATCGCACAAACTTGTCAAATAACAATTTCTAAAAATGACTTAGTAGATGGAAAAGCAACTCATAAGTATGCACTCATGATAATCAATAGGCTAGACAAGTGCTTCAAATACCACATGCAACAAGATAGTCTTCGTATCATAAAGTGCACACATGCAAAAGGAAAACAACATACAAAGTCACCATCATTGTTGTCAAATGCAAATATTGTTATGAAAATCAATCAATCAAAGAGACCATTGAGGATTATACCATTGTGCAATGATCAATCAATGACACAAGTCGATATGAAGTCCTCAAGACAACCACAATAAGCCCTAGTATCGATGCATATCCAAGATTTTTCATTTTACACCTCTTCTCTAAAGATCTATAAGAAGAATTGATAGCATTCCAATAGGAATTTTGGCTACTAGATGGAAAGATAGAGAACGCCTTCGATCACAATGATTTGGTTGCCAATATGGATGAGATGTTGATGGTGAAGAATCTAGTGTTGGATGAACATAACGTGCATAGTGTGGTTCCTATGACTTAATGGTAGAAGAATGGTCTGAAGTAACAAATTAAAATTTTGATACATCATTAATAGACAAATTAGTAGATATCGCAAGTTTTCATTCCTGCAAATAGTAGAAGATAAAGGCGGCGAATGCAAGATCTAGTTCCTATGAAATGACCACTAAACAAGTGATTCATAGTCACTCAACCTGTGGCCAAGTCGATTAACCAACATAGACCTTTGTTGATTTAACGAGAAAATAAAAGATTCCAATGTGTTATTTTATAATGCAAAAACAATGTCTGTGTATTTTAAATGCAATCAAAAGCGTTGGTAATAACAATCACAAACACAATAACCCCACAAAGATTTACCCTGGAGAACACAGTTTGAAAAAAATCCAACAAGTAATGGCTTGTTTCGTTTTATATTATTTCTCATGGATCTATTACAATCAAAAGCATTACACTCTTCTAATATAGAGATTTCATGCATTCTTACTTTTGTGTTGCAATTTGCAAATAATTTGTTGCCTTGTGTTACACAGTTTGGGCTCTAAGATAGTCTTTGTTCCCCGCTTCTACCTCTTCGTCCTATCAATTTTGGAACAATCCTCTTACCCCCTTTGTCTTCAATATTCGAGTGATTCATCTCACCACCAACTCGTCATCACCAACCTCCCCCTTTTGATTCCTTGGTCTACCCCTTTATTACCTTCCCTCCGTTGTTCATTTCGCTGTAGAAGGCCAAGAGACCCTAAATTTGTCATGAGAGTCTCAATCTTTACCTTGTAGAGCTCATCCCCTTATCTCTAAGCTCTTGAAATGCCAACAACCTCATGAATATGCTTATGCCTCTTCGTGGATGATTGGGCTCTAACTATGCATACAATGACCCCTTTGGGACCTTTTCTTTGGTGCCTTGTCTTCTTTCCACATCTCACATGCATGGCAATTGGTGTTTCAGGTGCTCCCTTCAATCCATGTAAAGTGTTTTGTGTTGGGGCAAAGGTAAGAGATAAACTTTTCTTTTCCTTTCTCCTTTTCCTCATCACGCCTTGTCTCCGCATTGGCATGGGCTTCAACACTTAAGTGGGGAGGAGGATGGAGAGTCATACTCTCCCTTTTCCATACTCCAAGCTCCCGTCTCATATTACATCCAGTTGCCTTTGTTGTTGGGGTAGGGGGTGGAGGTAATGCCTCTTCTTGTCATACTCCATGTCCTTTCCCCTCGAGCCAATGTTAACAAAGATTTGGATTTCAAATCACCCCTTCCCAGAGGGACAATTTTGGTCCACAATAGCTTATCAATGGAAGAGGTGGATGCACATAGCTTCCACATGCTTTTCCGTGTCCACTACTCCATCTGTGATGAAGGTTACTTACTTCTATCATTTCTCGATCAATGCTTTTGTTTTCCCCTACTTTTCTGTCTCAAGGTATGTTATGCTTCGCCCTTTATAAGCTTAGATGAATTAGGCTTCACCACCTATGACCAAGCAATATTTATTCTCTCGTGTATAAGGTTGCATCTCTAGCCCAAAGAAAAAGATTTCCAAACATCACTTCACAAGCATCAAGCACTACTACATCACATTCTACTTCATCAACAATATCAACGTTTACAACAAACCTGATCTTACATCTTCCTGTGATCCTCATGGTAAATCTATCTTGTATGCACCCCAATGAGCATGTGTACTAGATCATACATCTCTAAACCAAGCTCATCAACTAAGGTTTCAAAAATCAAATGGCATTTAGAGAACCACTATCAAACAAAGTAATCACCTTCACATTTTTCACTTGAACTTTGATTTGGAATAATGCACTTCCATCTCCACTAGCTCTTGGCTATTGTAGCGTGTTGAAAACAATGATTTCCTCCACATCGACACAACTCTCTACTACGATTTATGTTGTCTTGGACGCAATTTCGAATGAAGCTTCCTAACACTTTCCATTTATGTGTCCATCCACATCACAGTGTTTTACAATGCTTCTTGGAATCTATTCCCCTGTTGGACAACAATTACAATCCTCTTCCCTTTGGTTTTCACAATCTCTGCTTGGCCCTTTCATTGGTGTCCATTTTTGAAGTCTCCTTGAAATTTTCTCATATTTTGTTACCATGGGTTTCTTGCTCGACCTTGAGGTATGTAGGTAGCTCTCCCACCATAATAAAGCATGTTTAGACATTTTTAAACAAGCAAAAGAAATCCTTTGGGTTTATTTTATCTAATAAAGGTTGAAGTAGACCAACAACGGTTTCAACCAACTATTGAGTTTCCAAACATTAACTTGACCATCATATGTTGGTATTTCAAATTTTGCTTCAACCTTGAATGGATTATTAGAAGACGAAGGAAAAAAGTCGATGTTACATGAGTCTTCATGCTACTCACTCTTGGGTTGGTCAACGCTTTCTTCTCTATGCTCAAAGATTTTCAAGTGTCTCCTCATCATTTTCTTCCAAAAGTTGTGTTACCATCTTACTCAACTCCATAAGGCCAACGTTAAGGCATCTACATAGCTCTCCCACCATAATTAAACAAGTCTAGACATTTTCAAACAAGTAAAAGAAATCCTTTGAGTTTCTTTCATCTAATAAAGACCAAAATAGACCTCCAACTATTGAGTTTCTTAGCATTAACTTGACCATCATATGTTGGTATTTCAAAGTTTGCTTCAACCTTGAATGGATTAATAGAATATGAAGGAAGAGATTCGCTGTTACATGAGTCTTCAAGCTACTAATGCTTGGGTTTTTCACACTTTTTTCTCTTTGCTCAAAGTTTTTCAGGTGTCTCTCCTCATCCTTCGCTTCCAAAATCTATGTTACCATCTTGGTCAACATTGCAAGGCTTTGCTCTAGTTCAGTGGTCCTAACTTCAAAGTCTTCCTTGTATTCTTCTTCATTAGAAGTCCTCATCATCTTACATTGTCTACCTCCTCCTAGACCTTGTAGTGATAGACTATGGGTGTTCACCAAGTGTTCTCAAACTTGGGCTCTGATACCAAAATGATTTGTAACCGCATAGTCTATGGTCGAGTCAATTCACCAACGTGGAGCTCTATTAATTTAATGCGGAAATAAAAGATTATGTTGCATTTATTTTATTATGTTATAACCATGACTATGTATTTCAATTGCAATAAAAACTGCTAGAAATAACAATCACAAATACAATAACAACATAGAGATTTACCCTAGGGGAACCAACTTGGAAAAACTCTAACAAGATATAGCTTGTTTGGCTCTATATTCTTTCTCAGGGATAAATTAGAATCGGAAGCAATAAACTTTCCTATAGATATTTCATGTATTCTTATCTATCTATTGCAATTTGAAAATTGTTACCCTATGTTACACAATTCAAGGTCAAGGACAATGTTCGTCCCCCCCTTGGACAAGTTGTTCTTTTGCCTCTTCGTTCTCTCAGTTTTGGAATAGTGTTGTTACTCCCTATGTCTTTAATATTCTATAGAGTTGTCTCACCACCAACTCATCATTGCCAACCTCCCCCTTTTGATTCCTTGGTCTGTCCCTTTTTATCTTCCGTCCTTTGTTCGTTTTCCCCATGGAAGGCTAAGAAACCTCGATTTTGTTATAGGTGTCTCACTTTCTTCTATATAGAGCTCATCCAATACCTGCCCCAAGCTCTTGAAACTCCAACAAACCCAAGAATATACGTAGGCCCCTTCATGGACGGTTGGGCTCTAACTATGCATGTAATGACCCCTTTGGGAACTTTTCTTTAGATCCTTGTCTTCTTGTCACGTCTCAAGTGGTGATTAGTGTTTTCAATGCTCCCTTTAATCCATATAAAGTTTTTTGTGTTGGGGCAAAGGGAGGAGGAGGTTAACTTCTCTTTGCCTTTCGCGTGGAGTATAGAAATAAGAGACAATACCTTTGAGTGCTTACTTCAATCCATGTAAAGTCTTTTGTGTTGGGGCAAAGGGAGGAGGTTAACTTCTCTTTGCCTTTCGGATGGAGTATAGAAATAAGAGACATTACCTTAGAGTGCTCACTTCAATCCATGTAAAGTCTTTTGTTTTGGGGCAAAGGGAGGAGGTTACCTTTTATTTTCCTTTTGCATGGAGTATAGAAATAAGAGACATTACCTTCGAGTGCTCACTTCAATTCATGTAAAGTCTTTTCTGTTGGGGCAAAGGGAGGAGGTTAACTTCTCTTTGCCTTTCTCCTTTTCCCAACACTGCCTTAACTATGCATTGCATGGGCTCCACACCTTTTAAGTGGGGCAGAAGACAAACAATTACACTCTCCCTTTATCGTACTCCAAACCCCCACCCCAAATTACCTCTGCCTTTCCTTTATTGTTGGGGCAGGTGGCCGAGGACGAAGGTAATATCTCTTCTTTCCATATTCCATGCCCCTACCCCACATTACTTCTTTTGGGGCAGAGGGGAAAGGGAGGAGGTAACACTACTTTGTCCACCACTTTCCAAGTTCCCCCTTCACTTGCACCACCCTCTAAAAAAATGAACACAAAGAATTTAGCCACAACTTAAAAGAGGCTTAAATGCCATGATTTTACAATGTTTTGGTCAAAACTTTGTCTATTAACTTGCAACTCAAGCCATTGTAAACAAAGCATTTCTTTTATTATTACTAGGATTTTGAATCAACAAGGATTATGATAACTTGTATCTAGCAATGAAGTCTCAATGTATGAAAGGTTTTTTCTCACCAGTCTCATCTCATGCTTGAGGAATAATAATACTATATCTATGTTTTCCAAATTCACCACTTGTGTATTTACCCCATCTGATGAAGTAATTTGGAACCATCGCCCCTTGTATCCTACTCAAAATCAAGGGAAAATGACCAATGGATAGCTTATAGTGCATGAGAAGATGCATCAAAAGAAGATGGAATATCCTATTGCAAGGTGTCAATCTACTCTTTCTTCCCCCATAACTCATTCATGAGTTTTTGACAAAGTTTCCTTCCATCTCATTAATATGCAATTTTTGTTCATAAAAATGGATTTATACAAAATGAACCAATGATTGTTTTATGCTATACTTGTAATTCAATTACTTTGACATAAAATCTCACATGTCATGTCACATCAAAAGTCCAATGATCAACTTATACTTCTTAGAAAGACTAGCAATAACACATGCATCTCTATCAAAATAATAAGACATGTTATAAACACCATCCCTTAATTGATCTTTAGTACCTATTAATTAACTTGCTCCTTTAAATTATACTTCTTAGAAAGACCAACAACAACACAAGAATCTCTCTGAAAATAACATGTTACGAATACCATCTCTTAATTGATCTTTAGTACCTATTAATTCACCTACATCTTTGACAAGATTGGAATAGAGGTAAAGAAAATTATAGATAGACTTGCCTCTCTTCTCACTAAGAGGAAATCCAAGCAATAGAGTTATGCTCACTAAAATCAATATCCTACAAAGAAGAAACTATGTTACAAAGTTGAGTATTAACATCCCTACAATAGAGAAACTTGCTCATTAAGTTTGGCAATGTTGTCCTACAATTTTGAATTTTATAAAGCAATTCTTCCTCACGATGTTGTTTCGAAGAAGCAACAATTCTTTGTCATCAAGATCTTCCATAGAATAAAAAATAAATATTTTGCAATCATCAATAAGGTGGGCAATAGTGCAAACTGGATGGGTAGGGAAAATAGAAGGTGAGGGCCCCGCAAACAACAAAGCAACTATGCCCCTTCTTAAAAAATTATTAGACCTTAGAGAAAGAAAAAAAATCCCCCCACTGAAAATTTCAGAAAGTAATAAAATACTCCTTTATAAAAACAACCCATTACAAAATTCCATGTGTGTTACAATTGGGTATGTAAGACCCTTTTGTATAGTGTTTAGCTTTTTAGGCTAACTACCGCATTAATTACAAACCACTATATGCAACCTTTTAACCACGAGGGACCACTTGATGTGGAGTATAACAGCCCGCTAAGGTTGATTCATAAATGAATTGAATAACCACAAAGTCAAACTTAACAATTATTAAACCAACAAACACCTCATGAATTTTATTAAAAACTTGGAGGTTAAGGTATGAATAAGGTTTCCCACCCTTTTGTAACTTTCACCTTAAGCCAAGTTAATAATCTAATCAACAAAGTTTTGATGGAGAACATTTCTTTCATGGGTGAGGTTTGGACATTTTCCATAGGTCAAGTTTGAACATGCAATCTAAACATATAGAGAGATGCATTCCACTCATGTGTACAAGTGCCCCAAATACTCCTTAGCTTTTGTCTCTTTGTTTTGTCATTTGAAGTTTATCATATTTCCTATTGTTAGTTCTTTATCGTTAGTTCTTTATCGAACTGTTCTTTGCTAAACATGCAAGGAGGAGGAAATTCGTTGGCACGCATCAACAACTAAGATATGCCAGTTCTAAAATTGACGAGGAAATGAGTATTGTTAGATTATTGGAAAGTGTTACAGACTCCTACGAGAATGTGGTCATCCACATTAGCAATCAAAGCAAGTTGAAGAGGGATAACGTTGTTAATGTTTTGTTGCGGGAGGATACAAGGAAGAACCAATGCGAGACAAAGAAGAACGAATCAGTTTGCCTTTATTGCAAACAAAAAGAAGAAGAACTCTCTTCAAAGTCAAAGGAGCAAATGTCCAAGCAACATTCTGCATAATTGACATCAAATCCAAGTAATAAGTCCAAGAAGGAAAAATGTGTTTATTGCTAGAACACTATACATTTGGAGCACTGCAAGAAGATTGGAGATACTATGAAGCAAAATAAGCATTAGGCATTTTTTTCTTAAAGGATGAATTCATCTCCTCTAATGGCCTTCTCAACACCTTTAAAAGGTATGTTGTCGGTCTGGTATCTATATTCAGGAACAATGAAACACATGAATCCTAAAAGGGACTGCTTTATTGATTTGACCAGAATTGATGTGAAACTCGGAGATGACAAAATCAATACTACTAGAGGCGAAGTGATGTCGTCTAATGGAGTCCATAAACCGTTCAAAGACGTTCTTTATGCTACAAAGATCACCCATTATCTGTTTTCTATAAGAAGAAAGACAGATACTTGTCTCAAAGATTTGTTTGAACAAGAAAAATGTTTCTTGCTTAATGAGCAAAAGCAAGTAGTAGCTCAACGATGCAAAGTGGGTAATTTGTATAAGCTTGAATCCACTACCAACGATGGTCATGCGCTTATTGTTCCATATTTGACTATGAAGAGCAACCAGAGATGCTCAAATTGAGGAGACCCATATCCAAACAGAGGAGGAACCTCAAATGTAGACCGAATAGGAACCTCAAGAAAAGTCTCATCCTTTCATACAGTTCAAGATTCTTCCAGCCCTCCTTGAAGGTAATTGAAAATGTCAAAACTCATTTGCTTATCCAATTTGGACATCTGAAACATGTGCAAGATGCTCTTGATTCCTCAAATGCAAAAAATGGACAAAGAAATCCATGAATGCCGAATATGAAGTTTTGATGAAAAATTAAACCTAGGAAATTGTTGATCTTCCAAATTGAAAAAAGAATCGATGAAATCCGAATATGAAGCTTTGCTGAAAAAAAAAACCTAGGAACTTGTTCATCTTCCTCCAAGAAGAAAAGCTATTGATTACAAATGAATTTTCAAGCAAAAATCTAAATCCAAAGGAAGCATTTTTCCAAAGCCACCTAAAGTTAAGATGACTTTTATGAGAAATATATTTGTCATCACAAGAGAGTTAGATTTCGAAGTGCAGACAACTTCAACAGAGAAACACTTCATAATAACTTCTACGCTAAGCTAGGAAAACAATGTAAAGACGAGAAATGGAAAAGAGTTCTATATAAAAATGGTTTCAGACCGTTTTGCTAAGTCAGGTGTTGCCTTGAAGATCAACTTGCAACGAGGAGTTTTCACAAGTGTTGAAAATCCAATCCGTAACATGTCGCCTTTGTGCCATCACAACTTTTTCGCTTACTAGGAAAAAATTAGTTGGAGCATATTTTGGCATTAGTTTGCTTTCACTACGTTTAATTGTTTTACATAGTTAATTGGGCAGATTCTTTTTCATCTGTAGTAACTGAATTACTCCAGATTTAATGTCTAATGTCTTTATAGAGGCAATATCCTTTATGTAAAGGACAAGAGGGAAACCAGCAACTAAATTACTCCAGATTTAAAGTCTGATGTCTTTATAAAGGCAATATCAATTCTGTAAAGTAAAAGAGGGTAACCAGCAACTTTTTCCTGAAATATCATAAGAAGTTTTGGTTTGATAGAATTGAAATATCATATGTTTAACCTTGTACAACACAATTGTAGTAGGGGTGTTGAACATTGCACACCCTTATTGCATGGGTATTTGAGGGTGTTTAATCCATTTCTGTATTAAAAACATTAATTTCATCAATCCAAAATTACAATTTCAGTAAAAAATTCCTTACCAAATTCCATTGATGACAAACCCTAAAAGATCAAAATCCTAAAAAGTTTACCAAATTCCATTGATGACAAACCCTAAAAGATCAAAATCCTAAAAAGTTTAACCTTCTTCTAATTGTTAACGCAACTCATCATCTCATATGTTTTTCTTTATTCTGAGCATCCAACAAATAACATGTTATGCCTTCTAATATATATTGTGTACAATATATACTACGCCATAATTTATTATGACCAAATGGTAGTAAAATTTATTATCATATCCCATATTCTTAATTGAGCAATAGAATAATCTTGTGGGGAGTCCTATGGAGCTATAAAATAATTGTTATTTAGTATCTTTATAGACACATTTTTTACAGTTATTTTTCCATAATCGACAACAATAAATAAAAAAAGCATATGCCCTAATAAATGAGCTTACACATGTCATCCTTTTTATATATAATACGTTATCCTCACCTTTTTCTTTTTTTTCATAGTAACACCCCTTACTGTCACCTTGCATTATGTTAGTTAATCATTGATTATTTCAAAGAGATTTAATTTAAGAATTTTGAAGTTGTGGTTGTCGAGCATTTCTGAGATTGCTGTTTACATTAATTAACTTCTTAGGACACAATCAACCTTCAAGTATTGCATAGTTCTTTTGGTTAAAAAATAACTATCGCATGCTAGGGTTTGAAACTAGACCACAGCCTGACTGACGAATCAGAGCATATTAACATTTGAGTGTATCCTCTCTTGCACATAACAACCTACCTTGAATATTTTGAACAGAATTAATATATTGCTATTAAATAGAGTTTTAACTTTAACAGCTTCACAGCACGCATTTCGGCAGCAGCAGTTTGCTTGTTTTGAAGGTCCTTACCTGATCTATATGACCTTTCACTTACAATAAAATAAAACGAAAGTCGAACAGAACTGGTATCATCCACCTCGGCCCCAGTTTATTTGTATCCATTCTTGGTAAGTCATATTGTGTTGGTAAGGAACTAATTCTCTATGCCCT
>JASDQU010242612.1:96334-110205 GCA_032191745.1 Picea mariana | reverse complement strand
CTCAATTTCTCCAGTGTCCCCTGACTGAATAAGTTATTCCAAGAGTTAGTTGTCAAGATACTTATATAGTTGTCCAAGCTATCTTTGAAGGCTTCACACTCTAAAATGAAATGTTTTTCTTCTACTTTTCCGGAAGTGCAGAACACACGTACCCTTTCTTTTGGTCTTTTCCAACACCTAATTTCACAGCGGAGTTGATGGAAATTGGTTCTTAATTGGGCAATAAGCATTTTGGCTCTCCAAGATATATTGACTCCTATGTACTCTTTTTGATGATGATTGTATGTGGGGTTAAACTCTTCAATATAATATTTTTTCTTTCTCTCTAGCCCTTTATCCCAAGTTCGCTTGTGGAACCTATTAATAACAAAAGTCTTTATTTCTTTATTGTTCCTAGGGCACCTGTTCAAGAGGATATATCATTTATTAAGCCATTTAATATTTTGTCGCATCCATGTCTTCTTTCTTTTGCACAATATGTCATTGAAGACGACCTTAGGCCACCAACTCTCTTCCATTTGGTCAATTTTTTTTAGATATCTTATGAGACGCATCATAGCAATTGCTTCAATAAGAGCAGCCCCTATTTCACTCAGCATGATATCATAAGGGACTAAACTTTTAATTTTAAACTTGTTTGTGATCAAGTCAATTGGGATCACTAAAAGCCCAAAGAGAGTTTGCATAGTCTTCCAATCCCATAGCTCTGCTTCTCTGCACCTATTTTGAAAAGCATAGAACGCTTTCCATCCTCCCAAAATTCTTTTCTTTCTACAACCTTCCCAACTTAAATAAAAGTAGAATTGTTGTGATGTTCATTTTTAGTCAATTATATATATAGTTTTTTAATTTAAATTTTATTAAAATAATTATAATTTAAATTTAGAGTATTAAAATTTGTAATATGAAATTAAAAATAATGTTAATGAATTTTTTATAATATTAAAATTTATAAAATTACAAATTTTTTCCTATGTAACATATTATTGGAAAAATGTTATTGATGAAATGATTAAATAATCAGTGATTAGGAGTAACCTTTGATCATGGAATAAAACATTATTTAGCAAATCAGGCCTTTTTTATGGTATATTCTACATTCGATAAAAATCTTTAAAATTGGAGTGTGGAATTTTTCTTTCAAAAAACTCAAAAATCCATTTACAATATCAAAGTATGTAAATTTGTAAATTTTTATTATTAAAACTGCGATTTTTTAATCCTAATATCGTGTCACTATCCGTTGAAAAAAAGTTATTACACCTTTAAACGACTCTCCCCGTGCACGTCCTTATTCGTCTTTTACTCGTAACATTTTCAAGGTTCCGTTTTATTTGTCATTTCAAGGTCTGGGTCGAAAACTCTATAGAGTGATGAAGAATAACTTTGCACCATGAAATAAGATTATTTAGCAGCGACTTTAAAAAACTATTTTTACCATGGAAAACTCTATAATTTTCAATTTATCCCATTTAAAAGAATTTTATAATTTCAATTTATCATATTTTTATTTTTATTTGTCATTTTAAATTTAAATTTAATGATTTTATATTTATGTTTTGTTTTTATTATTTTCATTTGTCATTTTAAAATTAATGATATTATATATATATATATATATATATATATATATATATATATATATATATATAATATTTTTTTTATTAGAGATTTACATTTACATTGAATTTTATTTTTAAAAAATTACAATTAATTACAATATTTTTATATGGGATATTTAAGTAGGCTTGTATTCATATAATAGGACTAATATTTTTCTTTAAGTCCGCTTCTACTACGAGTCTAGAGGGATCAAATTTTTAGAGGTGTAAACCCTTCCTCCTTGACTAGTTTTAGAGTGCAAAAGGAATCACAAGTGTTTTCATTTACTTTATCTTTTTTATTGTTATTTAAGAGTGACACTTGTAAGCTCCACGTTGAATTTAGGCACGGAATCACACATCGACTGGGCTGTAGAATGAGCATTTGCGCGCCATAAAGCATTGAGTTGGTTAATGACTCAAACTAATGTAAAGCACTCAACAAAATCAAAAGCTTTAAATCGTTGCACTTGGGGAGTTGAAGAGATGGTGATGCATGGCTTTCCAACTACTCCCAACAAGCTAGCACTACCTATAAGATCTTGCACAACAATGGAGAAGGGGCTCTTTAGGGTTATGTCTATTATTTATGATGTATAATGGATCATGTGGTTGATAATCATTGTTTTCTTACTTCATTTCGGTGTATTCATGTATTTATTTCATTATAGGGAGACCATACACATTGCTAAGTAATGCTACCATGATTCCTTGTACACGGTCGATCCTTTACCCATTAATATCAATTGCCTAAGTAATTGATTTTTATCACAAAACTAATATCCACTTGATTGAATTATCGATTTGTTCCCGCAACAATCCTTCCTTTGCTCTATTCGCTAGTATAAAAGATTATCTTTAGCATTATGCAATTCATAAGAAATAGTAGTGAATTGGATCGACCCTCGATGTAGAAGTAAGAAATATCACCTACAACCCTCTCTAGATTTAGTTCTAACAATATAGAAACCAATATTTTCTTCTAACCATATAGAAACCAATATGCTTCCAAGAACTACCAATATGCTCTCAACAACTCACCATGCTCAAGCTATGCATTTGATTAATTATCTACAACCATCTTGTAGTCTATTCAATCCTCCCACGACATACAAATATAAACATGCTAGCATTGATTTATACCTATATCCATCCCTTTAACTAGTTCAAGCCAATATACTCTAAAACACATACACAATGCATCCCCAAGCTTGTGCTCATTGCAACTAGTTACAACCATCAATTCATAAACACGTGAATACACATATTTGCATCATGGTTAGAATGACATGCATGTGGAATATTTTTTTTGCGACTGGCAGAATTGGCAACTTGCGGTTCTTGTACTCGCGTGCATGACACGGGGTCGATTCTTGTCCACACAGCCCACAAGCATGGGGCATGGGTAAATCGAGGTGAGAATCAAACTTGAGACCTCCTTTTTACATTTCCTTCCATTTACACAACACTTGCCAATTGTTCTACACCCGTACGGGCCATGCATGTGAAATATTGCTTGAATATATATATATATATTGCACAAAGGTATGTCAAGTTGATTGAGTGTTGTGTATGCACATTTAGATATGCAGAGTGCATTGTTTATGTTGATATAACATAATTAGAGAGACAAAATTGTAGTGTATTTGTTTTTCTTTGTTGGGCATTGGTCTTAGCACTACAAATAAATGTGCCAAGCATTGAAACCAATGAAGAGAGATATTCATTCATGGTAATGAATTATTATTAAAGAAACTAGAGCTCACTTTGATAATGAAATGCGATGACATATAATTTTAATCCTATAATAAAGGATCTGTGTTGGAAAGATAAACAAGCCATAAGTCTATCGTTTATATATCATATGGTATATTACCCCAAGTTTGAAAACACTTGGTGAACAACCTATATGGTGAGCACCCACAGTGGATGTCGAGAAAGTGGAGAAGCATTGTTGCAAGGTCTAAGGAGGAGTAGAAAACCAAAAAAGGCAAGGAATTCTCATGAAAAACATGACAAAGAAAATCAAGAAGCCGAGTTTACTTAGTTGGAGTAGAACATTGTTGCATTGACTAAGATGGTAGTTTTTGGTAACGAAAGGTGAGGAAGGACACTCGGTAGACATTGAGCATGAAGAACAAAACATCGATCTAGAAAATTTAAAAGGCAAGAAGTTTGGAGAGTCAGGGAATATAGTTATCTTCCTTCATCTTCCAATATTCCATTTAAGGTTGAAATTATACTTGGCATACCAACTTATAATGGACAAGTAATGTAAAAAGTGTTAAAATAATTAGTTGAAACAATTAGAGGTTTATTTTGGCATTTATCAAATCAAATAATCACAACAAATTTCTTTTGCCCATTTGAAAATGTCTAAACATGCTATGTGATGGTGGGAGGGCTATGTAGATGCATTAAGGATAGGAAAAAACCCATGGTTACAAAATGGGTGGATTTTAAGGCATTGTTGAAATTGTTGTTATATCATATAGGTTACAAAGAGGAACGACTCATGAAATGGTAGTACCTTCGACAAGAATGAGTATAGTGTACACACGAATACCCATCTGAATTTTAAATTCAAACCATCAAGTTGGGCATTTCTTTGGAGGAGCCTTGAGTAGCAGTGAAGTACCTTGGAGGATTATTCAACCATATCCAAAGGCAATTACAACATCTTAGTGTGAAAAGCATAAATGAGGCAAGTAGGAAAGATTACTACATTGAATTGGACTCCAAAAGGGGGCAACCGCAAAAGGGTTAAGAAGTTAAGACTAGCAAGACCAAGGCAAAAGGATTGTAACCACAACCTAAAAAGGAAAGATTATAATAGGCATTGCAAACACTATGATGTGGATAGGCATACAGATGAGAAGTGTTAGAAACTTCATTGGGAATTGCATCCAAAATGGTACAAATCCAAGAAGAGAGAAAATGTGGCTACCAAGACAAAAGAAATAGAGGCACAAAGCACCTCTGATGTAGATGAAGCCATAGTTGCACCACATTGTGATAGCCAAGGGCAAGTAGAGACAAAGACACATTATTCCAAATCAAAGTTTAAGTGAAGAACCGAAAGGTAAATGCTTTGGTTGATAATGGTTCTCAATGTAATTTGATTTGTGAATCCTTAGTAGATAAGCTTGGTTTAGAAAATTATGATCTAGTAGAAGAATGTCCATTGGGTTTGATCCAAGAGAAGTATATTGGCATGGGAATCACTAGGAGATGTGAGATGGGGTTTGTTGTTGAGGTTGACTATCGTAATGAAATAAAGTGTAATGTTATACCACTAGATGCATGTGAAGTGATCTTTGGTAGCCCATAATTAGGGGATACCTGGGATGCAACTTTCTACAAAATAGTGAACAAATGTTGCTTGGTTAAATGTGGTAAGGCCGATTTCATCAAAGCACACAAAGGGAGAGGAAGAATATCTTTGGTGGCAACAAAAAAAGGAAAAACTAGTAGATTGATTGAGACAAATAAGAAGCGGGCATCTTTCATATTCGATGGAGTAGTGGACTTGGGGAGACAAGTGGAGGCCTTGTGCTTCCATCTCCTTTGTGGACTAGCTTTTGGGGAAAAAAGCTCCCAATGGGGAGGTGTGATCCAAAATGGATCTACAATATAACAATGAATGATTATTGGTTCAAATCAATGCAAAGCACTCAACAAAACCAAAACTTGTTGGCTACAAAAGTTGATGACGAGGTAGGAGGATGTGGTTGACAGTGTGAAGGGCCCAACACTAGTTCAAACAACTACCACTGGCCTCCAAAGTGTGGTACTAACAATATAAGCAGTAAAAACTAAAAATTAAAGAAAATAGACAAATAGAAGGAACTTGGATTGCAAGTATACTAGCAAAAGACAGAGGGAGAGGAAGAATGTTGCAATTGGGGAGATAAAGATCTAGGGATCTCTATCCTTCCAACCACTGCCAACAAGCTAGCATTGCCTCCAAACTCTTGGAGAACAGTGGAGAAGGGGTTCTTTGACAAAGAAGAGAGGAAAGTTAAATAATTTTTTTGTTATTGTAATCCATAATGTTCTAGAGAGCCAAAACACCATTGTAACTCTACAATTACTAAGAAATAAAGATTGATAATAGCCATTCGATGTTGGAGTTTTTCCTTCAGGTTTCTTCGAGGTAACCTCTATTGTTTATGTGTATAATTGATTGTGTGGTTGAAAATTTTCATTCGCTTGCTTCATTTTGTTGTATTCTTATATAAAATTCATTGTTGGGAGACCACACACACTCCTAATTAATGTTACCAAGATTCCTTGCACACAATCAATCCTTTACTCATGAATATCAATTGCATGACTTGTCGGTTTGTATCAAAGTGATAATATCCACTTGATTGAATCGTTGGCTTGTTCCCACAACAATCCTTCATTTGTTATGTTTGCTAGCATAAAATATTGGTTTCACAAGAAATAATAGTGAATTGCATCAATCCTCAGTATACAGCCACGAAATATCACCTACAATCTTATATGGGTTTTGTTAGGGCATTATACAAATCAATACGCTCTCAACAACTGACCCTTAAGTTGTACATTTGATTAATTACCTATAGCCACCATATGGCTTGTTCAAATCACCCATAACATATAAATATAAGCTTGTGAACATTTATTTATACCTATAGTCATCCCTTTGATTGGTTCAACCCAATATATTCCAAATTATAGGATATTTTTTAAGGACCAATTTTTGTTGATTGGCTAATATTTTGGCCCTTTTTATAAAATTATATATTCATCAACCAACCATTTTCCCTTTAAAAATTCATTTAGGATAAAAGTAATATTATTCACCAAAATTTGCAAGTTTTAATAGTAAATTATATGTTTTTATTGAATAGTTACCTATGATTTTTTTAATCTAAAATATTCACCTATAATACTATATTTAGGTATAATATTTAAATCCTTAAAAAATAATACCCTTGAAATCCAAAACACATATACAATATTTTTCAAACATATATATACTATATTTAATATAATATTTGAATCCTGAAAAAATAATACCCTTGAAATCGAAAAAACACATATACAATGTGTCTCAAACATGTATACATCACAAATAGCTACAACTATCAATTCTCAAACACATGAATATACATATTTACATCGTGGTTATAGTAATAGCATCGAGTAGTGCTTGCATTTGAAATATTACTTAAACATGTGTGTACCTTGAATGGGCGAAGATATGGTCGATTGAATGCTATATATGCAAATTAGATATACAAAGTGCATTGTTTATGTTGGCATAATATGATAATTGATTGTAACTTATTTTCCTTTGTTGAACATTAGTATTGGCACTGCAAACAAATGAGTCAAACATCAAAAAGAAATGAACAAAGATATCCTTTCATGGTAATGAATTCTTATTGAAGAAGCTAGATCTCAATGTTACAATGATTTATAAAGACACGTAATTACAATTACATAGTAAAGGTTTTGTTTAGCAAAAAAATACATTGAATTATATATTGAATGGCATGTTTTATATTTATAGATAAACACTTATATGTGAAATGGCATCAAATACATACACTTTGATATAGTGAGGCTTTATGAATGTTTATTTGCTAAAATATTACATTAATGAGTGAATGGTATGTTTAACATTTACATTATATTATGGAATATTATATTAATAAGTCTCTTAATGTAATGATATTAATATAAATGAGATTTAGTGATACAAACTAAATAAATATATATGAGTATATATAAAAACAATTTAACACGTATTTAATTTAGTTAAGTAAACATTAAATTATAAAAATTTGATAAATAAATACTTATATGTGAAATGACATCAAATACATAGAATTTGTTTCAGGAAGTCATTATGAATGTTTATTTGCTAAAATATTAATATAATAAATGACATGTTTAACATTTACATTAAATTATGGAATATTCAATGCAAATCACTAGCTACACATTAGTAAGTAGCATATTGTATTCACACTAATACAAATGAGATGTACGGATACAAACTAAATAAATATATATGTGGGTATATGTAAAAACAATCTAACACACCACATACAACTTGTAAGTATTTAATTTAATTAAATAAACACTAAATTATGAAAAGTTGACAAATAAACACTTATATGTGAAATGACATCAAATACATAGACTTTGATACAAGAGGTTTTATGAATGTTTATTTGCTAAAATATTAGCATAATGAGTGAATGATATGTTAATATTTACATTAAATTATGGAATATTGTATGTAATGACACTAATATAAATGAGATGTTGTGATACAAACTATGTGTGTGGGTAAGTAATCTAACACACACGGGACAACTTGCAAGTATTTAATTTAACTAAGTAAACACTAAATTCTGAAAAGTTTACAAATAAAAACTTAAATGTGAAATGACATCAAATACATAGAATTGTTGTAGAGAAACAATTTACCACCTAGCAATAGACAATCCTTGCATGCTTACAACCCTTGAGCCAAGACTATGAATTGTCAAGGGAAAAAGCATCATTCTCACATGTATATTCATTAGCAAGTGCCCAACTCGTTTGATTATGAGCTCCTACTTTATTTATGACATAATGTATATGGGTAGTGGGTTCTAAAAAGTTTAAAATCCTTGAGCTTACAAGTATTTTACTCCCTTTCTTCTTAATACACATAAACTTATCACCAATTGGAAAATCATGTTAGGAGGTCATCTTTAAAATAATGGATCAATTCTCAAATAAAATAATTATAATTATAATATTTATATAATTTTTTATTGTCCATTAGATATAACTTGGGTGGTTGGTAGGAATGATTGTTACCCACTCTATCCAGGTTCAATTTCTTGTGAGTGACATGTTATGCCCTTAAATGGATTTATAAGATAGCAGATTTTAGGGGATCTACATGAAAAACAAATCTTCATCAAAGTTATTTTCCAAATGGTTTTGAGAATTTTTCAATTAACTTCATCAAATTAAAATCATGGCATGTATTTTAGAAATTGTACTAAAAATAGCTTCTCTCGATTTTAAATAATCTTTATGTCACGCTCTATTGGGCATTCAAACAAAGTTTTCCTTGATCTATTAAATGATAGGGATATTAAAGTATGATCTAATTAAAATTATAAATTTTATTTTATCAAATTTATTAAAAATGGTATTTTTAAACAGATTTTAAATAATCTTATGTTGTAAGGTTATTTTTTTGGTCTCATTCGTCTCTGTCTTTTTTGAAAAAATAGAACCTTACTAAGTCTCTGTGATTCCTCCTAGGAGGTCACATGTTCAAATTCAAAGGGGGTAGGGTATGTACATCTTCGAATAATTTAGCAGTTAAATCACTGTGTAGAGGGGGTCCCTTGAAAAGTGATATGTATACATAATTTGAGGCTTTAAAATTTTATATGGTTAAGACATGTGTTTCCTCCTAGGAGGTTACATGTTCAAATTCAGAGGGGGTAGGGTATGTACATCTTTGTATAATTTAGCAGTTAAATCACTGTGCGGAGGGGGTCCCTTGTCCCACAAACAAGGGGGTCTCATACACCAATTTGGTGTTTGGCTTCGTCGTGACCTTAAAATTAGATTATTATTATTATTATTATTTATGAATGAACTCTTATAAGGGCCTTGACTTTTTCAATTCACATATAATTTGAGGGTGAGATTTTGAATAAGTGTATATAGATTTTAATTTCATTTGATGGTCCTCTGAATCTTAGAATTCATTTTCAGGATAATATTGATGTATTTTGTAGGTTCAACAAGGAGTCATTTGTCAAGCTAAGCTTAAGCAAATATGTTGCGACATAAGCATCTAGATGTTCTTGAGTGAGTGAGGGGGATGGGGTAGAATGGGAGGTTATAGGCTATCATGGTTCAAGGTCACCTTGCTCATTCATTACACTATTGTCTCTTTGCTGAGAATGAGCTTGGAACTAGATTATAATTCTCTTATCATTGAAGTGATGAAGCAATATGATGGGAGGATGAGCATTTTGTCGCGTGAGTGGTTATGTTAGCTCTACAATGTTATTTATTTATTCAACTTTGATTCTATTTGTTTATTTATGTGTTCAAGACTTGTAGAGGACTGGGTCTATGATTGAGTAGTCGACTTGGGAATAGTAGCTTGAGTCAACAAAAATGGGGTTGAGATCAAGGTCTCACAAGAATGGTAAGCAACATAAGGGGAATGCAAGGATAGCAATGATGTTTTTAAGTTTTCGATAGAAATTATGTTAAAGGCACTTGACAAGTTTGATGTAAATCTAGGTAGTCCCGGTTACTCTTTTAAAACAATCATATTTTGTTACAAACCTAGACATGAACACCATGATCTTAGAACAACTTCCTTACTTTTTGAATTTTGTAGGATCCCACAATTTAAATACATTTTGGGTGTTTTTCCAAAAACAAGGAAACTTGAAAATAAGGAAATTGTAGGCATTTACCTTGGGTGAGAAATCATAGATATTGGAACATCACATTCCAATGAACTTTCATAGTGGTTGGACTTGAATTTCCACATCGACAGTATTCATGTGAATCTTCTTCATTTTTTTGCGAATTTAACTTGGTTGCCACAACTTCAAATTGATTTCTTATGTAACCTTTAAATGGAGGTTAAACGATTGGTGGACCCTTTTGTGATATCTCATAGTTAAATTCGCCTCCCAAAGCGAATATCGTGTTCATGTGTGAGAGCTAGAGATACAAGGCATCGATGATAGCAACAACTAACAATGGGGTTGGGATGACTTTTCCCTTACCAATCTAATACCAATCGTAGAGGTCGAAATGATGAGAACACTTGTTCAGTGAGTGCATTGAATTGTGGTGATTTAATTTGTACTCTATCTTTTACAGCTTAGAAGCCTAAAGGCCACAACTATCCAACTTCAATATGCCAAAAATTGCAAACATATCCATGTGATATGAATTTTGGAGCTCAAAAAAATATGTGGTGTAAAAACATGTTGTAGGAACATGAATAATGGTGATGGTGATAACAATGCACTATGGTGTATGGTGACAATGCACTGTGGTGACCTTGATTCCATCATCTATGGTGTATTCGACTCTGTGTTAGCATAAGGATCTATGTGAAGGGTGTCGATGAAGGTGTGACATATGTTTACGTGCAAGGGAAAGTGAATGCAACATAAATAACAAACCAACTAGACCCACAACTTGATGATTGGGAATTGGATGAGGATGAAGACTACCACCACCATCATGCCCATGATCACCTCCCTAATTTTAAATTGGACCCATTTGAGAAATAATTTTAGGTAGTAAAGAATAGAAAGCAGATCGACAAAGCATTGTGTCTCCTTTCTAGATAAGAAAAGGTAGTTGACGAAAAATTATTTACATTTAATATAGCGAGGATAAGTTCAAATGTATGCGGCATCATGCAAGAAACACCATCATGTATGCATGATCAACATTGAATTTGGAAGGGATAAGGATAGAACTATATCAACGGAGGTAGGAAAATTCAAGCAGAGTAGATAGGATCACAAAAGAAGATAGGGACAAGTGGACTTGAAAAAACCAACTTCGAATGACATGTGGATAAGGGATGGTTTTCCAAAACCAACTATCTAGGACAACCAAGTTTCAAGCAAAAATTTTCCCTTAAAAAGTGTCTTTGGCATAAGAAGGACCCATTTTGTGTCAAAGTCAACTTTTTTTAATATTTGAATTTGAGGAGCATCACATACATAAATGTGTTGCAAATGGGTCTTTTTCGACAAATCAAAATAACAAGAAGGGAAACTAACAAGAGTCATTTTGGATCGTTGAAATTGTAGATATCAGATGTTAACAGTACACAATCTTGTTGCAATAGGGGTTTTTTAGGGTGTTCAATCCATTTCTTAAAAATAACAATTTCATCAAATTTAGTAAAGATTTTCTAGCTAGGTTCTGGTTATGACAAACTGGAAAAAGCTAGAAACACAAAATGTTTATCCTTCTTCCATTCTCTATAGCTTGCCTAAGCAAATGAACTCTAGAATGTAAACTCAAAATACGGGTATGTGAACTAACCAGATATGCACGAAAGAGACTGTTATGTTTATTTGGATGCAACATTTATTGAACTACAAGAAAATTCCACACACACACACACACATATATAATCAACAACTAGTTGAGCACCTATTCGTGTCACACGGGGTCATGTTATCCGACTGCTACCACTATAACCTCCAGGCATGCCCACACTACCCCATACATGACACACAAGGTAAGTTGGGGGTTTCGAACCACTAATTTCACATAAGAGAGTGTCTTAACAATACACCATCATCGACTACCCTACACCTTGGGGGCATAAAATTACATATTTTAAACTAAATGACATTCTAACAGTTATTAGACAATGAGGAAAAAATATATTTTAGACTATTTGTCGTATTTAATACGTCGATAGGCATACACATGTATTGAAAAGATCTAGATTAAATATGCTTTTAATCCAAGCTGAGATTTAATGTATTAATTTCCATGCATTTCAAAATGCAATCGTTAGTCATTATTGCATGTGATTAACAATGATTAGTGTGATTAAGGCAATTTACGATGATGTGGCAATTTTTGTTTGTCTCCACTCCCACCCCATTATAGTTTTCATTGTCATTTCAGTCTCCACTCTTGGACACATGTGTTGTACAATTTCTACTACAAAACAATCCCAACCATCAAGCTTCTAATCTAATTGTTTGAATTTTTTATTGAATTAGTAGATTGATGTGGCTTTGCACGCTAGCATGGCCATTTTGGTGTCAAGATCTCAGGGCGTCCATACAAAGAAACGATTGTGACGCTGTCCTATAACTCATTGAATTCGTTGAGTATATCTAAATACAATAAGTCTACAGACATATAGAGATGCATACAATCTAGTGCATGCATATTAAACATAAGAGTGTGAAATAAACTTGCTTAATTTGCAGCGGTAATAGATTCCCAATCTAGTGAGCCCCAGTTGTTCTTCATTTTCATAATGCGAGGGTGCCTATCCCACCCAAAATACTACCACTCAACCAAGGTGTCTATGGTTGGATGTGTGTCAGATATTAACAAAACCATAACTATGAAGTCATAATTGTGACTTGAAGAAGCCATAATGGGTATTAAAGAAGCCATAATTGTGACTTGAAGTTGTGTGGCGACAAGGTACTGCTAGAACCATAGAAATTGTGCCATAGGTGAAACCCTAGTAGAATTTCAGATAAACTATGCTTTTAATATATTGTTTCGAGTTTAATATATTGTTCAGATTAAATATGCTTTTAATATATTACAGGTTCCATTCATTTCATTCCAGGTTCCAATCATGACCGAATCTTGAGAAAAAAAAGAAGAGTGGTCTCTTTTCATGGTATTTATTTGATGTTCTGTTAGAACTAATCAATCAATCATGAATTTTATAATATCTATACATTTTGGTTTGGTTTCTACATGTTGGTCGGTATCTCTGCTAGTTAGTGTTTTAATGCACAATTTTCATATAAACCTAGTGTTCTTCATGTATAAACTACTTCTTGATACCACAACCATCGGGGTTTGGGATCAGAAGATTGGGTTAAAGTCAATGAAGTAATAATTTAAATGACATCGACGGTTTGAATTTAAATGAGCTAAATAATGGTGGAAAATGATGTAGATCATCGTATATTTACCACTTTTACTTATGTGGTTGTGATAGTTAATTTTTTTTTTAAACTAAATTCTCTTATAATAATAATAATAATAATAATAATCTATTTTTAAGGTCAATGATGCCTATCAAGTATATTAACCACTTTTACTTATGTGGTCGCGATAGTTAAAATATTTTTAACTAATTTCCCTTATATAATAATAATAATAATCCTAAAAGGAAACACGTGTTCTTAACCATCGGGTCCACTCAAGTTGTACATATAACATATATTTTCCATTTATATTATTTTTTCATATATTGAACATCTTCCATTTATTTTAATGTATCTCATATATTACACCTAGATAGATATTTGTTTTGTTGAATCTCTTATTTCATTTAGAAGAGAGTAATCTAATCTTATAATAAAAAATTGAATATTTTTATCTAATAAAAAGTTTTTTATACTAAATTTTGTTTATTAAAATAATTTTTTAATTTGTATAATAACTTTTGTATGTGATAAAAAAATTTAATAAACTTATTTACTTTTAAATGTATTTAAATTTTTTAAAAATAAT
>JASDQU010242612.1:62615-75909 GCA_032191745.1 Picea mariana | reverse complement strand
CATGGCCATGCGCACCACTCCATTCCTAGCCCTTCCTGATTTCACAAAGACCTTTGTCCTGGAATGTGATGCTTCAGGGAAAGGAATTGGCGTTGTCCTTATGCAAGAGGGTCGACCTTTGGCCTTTACCAACAAACAATTGTCTGAACGAAATTTGAGCAAATCAATCTATGAAAAGGAAATGTTGGCTATTATGCATGTCGTTCATCTTTGGCACCCTTATCTATTGGGGCAACGCTTCCAAATTAAGACAGACCATCAAAACCTCAAGTATTTTCTGGAACAACGCATTTCCTCCCCAGAGTAACAAAAATGCGTGACTAAGCTCTTTGGATATGATTATGAGACCATTTGCAAGAAAGGCAAAGACAATGTGGTTGCAGATGCACTTTCTCAAAAATATGAAGATGAAGGGTCCCTTTTTTCTCTCTCCTTCATTGTACCAGATTGGCTCCAAGCCGTTCACCAGGAATGGCTATGCGATCCCAAAAGCTCGCATCTGATACAACAATTACAGTCCAATTCTCCAGTTTCCCCAGGGTACTCTTGGCTCCATGATGATCTTCGATACAAAGGCCATTTGTATTTGAGTAAACAGTCAAAACTTAAATCCACGGTACTTTCTGAGATTCATGCTACACCCACAGCTGGGCACTCTAGGTTTACCAAAACTTATGATAGGGTGAAACGTTCCTTTTTCTGGGATGGTATGAAACATGACGTTCATAATTTTGTGGTTGAATGTGATGTGTGTCAATGCAACAAGGGCGAAACAGCCAAATCTCATGGCACACTACAACCGCTTCCGATTCCACCTACTATTTGGTGGGATATCTCTATGGATTTTATTGTAGGCTTACCTAAATCAGGCAATAAATCAATCATCACGGTGGTAGTTGATCGCCTTTCCAAGTATGCTCATTTCTGTGCTCTTCAACACCCATTTACAACATCCACTGTGGCTCAACTTTTCATGGATCAGGTCTTCAAGCTTCATGGCATGCCACATTCTATTGTTTTTGATCGCGACCCAACTTTAACCAACAATTTTTGGCAAGAACTGTTCAAGCTACAAGGAACCCAATTGTATCTCAGCACAACTTATCATCCCCAAATTGATGGTCAAACTGAAGTTGTCAACAAGTGTTTGGAAATATATTTGAGGTGTTTTGCATCGAAAAATCAAAATCATTGGGCTCAATGGTTACCACTAGCTGAATGGTGATACAACACTTCATACCATACAACTACCCACATGACTCCTTTTGAAGCGATATATGGACAAAAGCCACCTTCAGTTCTCTCATATTTACTAGGTGTCTCAAAGGTCCAGGCGGTTGACCAAACGCTTACAGTTCGAGAGGATATTCTCCGTACCCTCAAAGAGAATTTGGTCATGGCCCAGAATCGCATGAAGCGACAAGCAGATCAAGGTCACTTTGAACGTCAATTTGCATAAGGGGATCAAGTGTTTCTTCGACTGCAACCTTACAAGCAAAATTCCCACAAGGCTGACCATTGTCAGAAACTGGCACCCAAATTTTATGGTCCTTATACCATTCTTAAGAATGTGGGGTAGGTGGCCTATCAGTTAGCTTTGCCCAGTCATTCTAAGCTACATGATGTTTTTCATGTTTCCTGCTTAAAGAAGGTGATTGGAACTAAGTGCGAAACTCAAACCAACCTTCCCGAGTTGGACGAAGAAGGCTCCATTTGGCTACAACCAAAAGTCATTTTGGACCAGTGTGAGCGTTGCCTGCATCAGCGAACCATCAAGGAAGTGTTAGTCCAGTGGAAAGATACAACCCTAGCAGATTCCACTTGGGAACCAACTACCATTCTGCAGAAATTTCCACATCTCAAGCCTTGAGGACAAGGTTGTTTTTAAGTGGGAGGACATGTTAGGGACCTAACACCTCACGTAGGTAGAATAATATATTTCGATGTAACAAAGGTCAATATTAATAAGGCCTAGAAATAAGGAAGAATAAGTCGAATGTAAGAAGACCTAATAGAAGCTTATGCTTCTAGAAGGATCTTCCTCTAGATGGTTCTTTTGATAGACATATTTAGTATAAATAGGAGTCGAGGGTATGAGAATTGTTGCCTTGGACATTATTGAAATAGAGCTCTACTCGACTGTAGGTTTCCCCCTCGAAGAGGCAAGTGAACATTTCTCTCAGTAATCAAAGTGCTCATTTTGGTGTTATTTTGTATCATATTGGTATTATTGTGGTGTTATTCTGGTTATATTGTTGTTCGCCTGCCATTTATAGCATTTTCTTTATGTTTTGCATATTTTTTATATGTGGAATATTACATCAATTAGAAGACTTTCCGAGACAAAATCTTGATCTAGGCACTTAGAAATTCTATCGAAACCACTTCTACCATTCCTCCAGGTAGGTACAATCTCGTCCGGTACCAAGTCAATCAAGTGATGATCCAACATCATACACTTGAAATAGTCAGCGTGTTTATCCAGTTGTGCTGTCGCACCCCAGATTTCATCAAATCCTATGGTAAAATTTAAGTCTCCTGCAAGAATAAGATTTTTAGTGTCTAGAAGACTCCCCAAAGCCACCTGATCCCAAAATATATTTCTCTCTACACAGGGCCCATAAACATTTAAAAAACATATATCCTGTTTGTTTTCCATTGAGATGCCTTTTAGAATAATACCCCCACTACAAAGTGAAGGAACCAACATAAACTTATTAGGGTCCCATGATGCCAGGAGCCCACGTGAATTTCCCACAGAGCTGACCGCGCAAGTGTACCGATTTGGAACAAACCTCATCATAAAGAGATAAGCCTTCTCCTCATCTACGAGTGTCTCTTGTAAAATGATCACATCCGGTTTAACTTTCCTACAAACTTTGTTCATGGAGGCTTGTTTAAGGGTCCCCCCCACCCCTCAAATGTTTAGGGATAAAAGGATCATGATCTGGCTCGAGCAAGGGATTTCATGCCTCTAAGCACCCCAGAGTCTGTAGCAAAAGAAGAGTTTTCAATAAGTGTGGTCATCAAGAGAGTAGCCCGCTTGACGGGCACTTCTCGTCTTAATCGAGGAAGTCTCAAATCCCAAACCTTTTGACCAAGCATAACTAGATCCCGCCCCTCCACTTCGGAGTTCAGAATGGGTCACCAAATCTGTAGAACCCGACAATGATAAAATACTTTTACCTTGAAAAGGCGTGAGTGGCATTGTGGTGTCAACCTCCTGAATAAGGGGAACTAACGAATCCAACGTCTCCCCAAGTGAACAATCACTAGAATCATCCTCCCGATATACATAGATTAAATAAGGCTCAGTCCCCTCCAAGTCTTCCCCCACCCGAGAGATCTCGTGTAAGAATTGAGATTCTGGTATGGAGGCCCCCACCTCCAAATTTGGACTAAACAAGGTCAAGAGACACACCCTAGGTTCTGACCAAGTGGAGTGGGCCCTTACCGAGTTGTTGACAGACTTAACTACCCCCGGAGCCAAGGTAAGGTCACCCAAGGGCACAGAACACAACCCAAAAGTTAAATGGTTCTCTAAAGTTGTTGTAATAGTCAGTGTTACTGGAATAGGGTCACATGGAGTAAAAACAGATTCAGCCTCGGGTTGTGACGACGCATCCAACGCGAGCTTTTCCCAAGAAGTGAGAGAATTAAAAAAACTAGGACAGTGAACTTTTAGTTTACTTGTGAGAGTGTTTGAACTCGAGTCGTTCGAAGAGTCCGAGGAGACAGGACAAGGTACCTCGCGAGTAGTCGAGATGAACTTTGGTGAATCACTTCTTGGCATTTTCCACAGATAGGAGTTCTCTGACTCATCCTCCTCCACATAACCCTGACAGGAGTTTCCAAGGTGTCCAGTCTTTCGACAGAGGGTACAATGGAAAGATAATCCCAAGTTATCAAGTCTCTGAGAAAAGAATTGATCCCACCATTGAATGTCCAACGTTTCCAATAGACCGGAATGTATATCAACCTCTACAAATATCCTAGCAAGTTTTCATTCAAATGCACGCAAAGAATTATCATCAACACCTATAAAGCGTCCCAAAGCATTTCCAATGGATGTTAACGCTTTTTTATTCCACAAATTTAACGAAAGACTGGGAAGCAAAATCCACAAGTGCCTAAATTGGAAGTAGTCTTGCACAGTGATGCCAACCCCCCTTCTCCTTGGGTTGTGCAACCTCCCGGTCAAGGATCTTCAATTCTCGGAGCTGAATTAGCTCTTTGAAACCTTAATGGTCTCGCTTGTAAATAACCACAAGTCTCTTCAGTGTTTCGGTGCAAGTTTTATGACACTTGCGACCTCTCCCTTCGCACTACTGGGCGATTAGTGTTCAGGTGCTAGATCCTCCTCCATTAGATCCTTCCCACATATGACCTCAGGTTATATCCACACACAATTGTGGGCACGGTCGAAATTGGTTTGGGATTAATCCACTTTTCTCCCTGCAATTCATTACCAAATGCCACGCGTCCAATTTGCAATACCACAGTTTCTATTGCGGCCCGCTCTCAAGTTTTTAAATTTCGAGCTCTTTTCATCCTCGTAATCCTTTGTAACCATCGATCTCACAATCTCAACGGTGATTCTAAACGGATGGATCAGATCTGTCCTTTCCAAATCTACGGATTAGATTTAATCCTTCTAAATCAACGGTTGTGATTTATTTTGTGATTCGGGCTTCGGGAGTTTCAAATCTCAACTCCTGCTTTCTCCACAATGGCTATCTCCCGAAATAAAAGATCTATTGACATTTTTCCTCCTCAAATCGACGGTTATAATTTACTTCAGACCTTCAGGGTTCAGAGATTTCAATTCTCAACTTCCCAGAGTATTATTATCTGAAGTTCGCGATCTGTCGCCACGCGTCCCTTTGAATCAGATGGTCCAGATTTTCTTCGGGTCTTCGGGTTTCAATAGTATCAATTCTCAATCGAAACCTAATTGCAATTTACCCAGAGCTTATGATCTGTTGACGCGTATCCCTCCTTAAATCAATGGTCCTTGTTTCCTTCGACTCCTCTTGGATAGATCTTAACCCTTTATCTTGTCCAACTTCCGCAAATTCTTCTTCTAAAGGATTTCTTCGACACTTGGTCGATTTCTAGTCCTGTGCAGTCCTTGCATCTGACCTCTGCACTTTCGTATGAGAAAAACCTGAGTTATTTCTCCAAGTAAAATACTTCGCATATGCACTCCTTGTGCTTAATATGCATATTTTACAAAGAAAAGTTCTGCACTATCTCTTCTGAACTTTGAGTCAAAAACACACACTCCTTACGTTCGGTATGCACTCCTTGCATAACATACAGAAGAGAAAACACTTGAAACTTATTCAATTCTTCATAAATTCATTCCTTCACCATGAACATCATGCATCCACAAAACACATAACAACAGTAAAACTGTAAAACAGTATCAAAACTGTACAATTGGATAAATTTTCCTTTGTTCTATTCATTTCAAAAAAAACATGATTACAGCTGCTATCTTCTTACAATCATCATAATTAGAAAACTTATCTAAGGACCGAGAGCTTTCTCTCTCTTCTTCCTCCTATCTAAATTCTATCACCTTCTACTCCTGCGGTTACCTACTCAGCTTAATTAATGCAACCTAATGACTCATACGGGCTAATATCCTACACCTGTAATATATACAGTCGTGTAAGGATTTACAATAATCCGTCAATTCAAAATGGTGGCCCGAACTTACATAAAGCTAATTAATTATCGAGAGATTCAAAAAGATCTACACACCGCTACCAAGCCAGTTAAGAGTCAGTTTGGCTCTTTCAATGCGTTGAAGTGTCGACTTTGCTTCCACGTTTGCTTTTCTTGATGTGATAGCGACGCTCCTACATCATACTCCTCTAGCCAAATATTCATGGACTCTTGTCCATGAGCTCTCGCATTGTCTTGCCATGCTTCAAAATATCAGGTTCAGTTACCCAACTTGAATCTTCCATAGGGTGATCCTTCCACTTTACCAAATATTCAGGATGTATCTTTCTTCTGGTTTTCCTTCCAATTCCTTGTTCCAAAATTTTCTTTATCTGAGGTTTTTCTATTGTGGGCATCTGTTCTTCCCACTGAAACTCTTCCTGATCATCTAATTCTCCTGCGTCATCTTTGTTATAAGGATATAGGTCTGCAATGTTGAATATCGGTGATATCCCAAGATTGTCTGGCAACTCGATCTCATAAGCATTTGCTACGAATTTTCTAAGGGCCTTGCATGGTCCTATCTTCTTCATCTTCAACTTATTATATGTTCCTCTGGGAAATCTTTCCTTTCTCGGATGAGCTAAAAATTCATCTCCCACTTCAAATTGAACTTCCCTTCTTTTCTGATCAACTCTGTCCTTGCACTTCTGATTACTATCCTATATCTGTTTCTTAACTTGATCATGAAGTCTTTTCATTTCTGTAGCCAAATCTTCTGCTCCAACGCTCCTGAATTCATCTTGATTCAATTCTCTCAATTCTGCAACCCCTCTTGGCTCTCTTCCATATACTATCTCAAATGGACTTTTTCCAGTGCTTCTATTAACTGAATTGTTAAAAGCAAATTCTGCCTGTGCCATAATCTGATCCCACTGACGACCTTGTTCAATGACTAAAATCCTTAACAAATTTCCTAGACTCATGTTCACCACTTCAGTCTGTCCATCTGTCCGAGGGTGATATGTTGAACTAAAAGATAAATTAGTTCCCAACCTCTTCCATAAAGTCCTCCAAAAGTGTCCTACAAACTTAGTGTCCCTGTCTGAGACTATACTTCTGGGTAGTCCATTTATTCTCACAATTTCTCTGAAAAACAAATTGGCTATGTGTGTAGCATCATTTCTTTTCTGGCATGGTATGAAATGTGCCATTTTATAAAATCTATCGACCACGATAAACATGGAATCACTTCCCTTCTGGGTTATAGGTAATCCCAATACAAAATCCATACTAATTGCATCCCAAGGCCTTTCTGGAATAGGCAATGACTGATACAAACCAATATTTTGTCTCTTCCCTTTTGCATGTTGACAAATCTTACATTGGTCTACAAATTTCTTCACATCTGCCCTCATACTTGGCCAATAATACAAACTATTTAGCTGTGCAAATGTTTTGTCATGACCAAAATGTCCGGCTAGACCTCCACTATGTTTTTCTTTCAACAAATGATCTCTCATTGAGCATCTTGGTATGCACAATTGACTTTCATTAAACAACAATCCATCCTGGATCAAATATTCTGCCCATGAGTTGTTATCCCTCAACAAAGGATTTTCATATGCTTCATAAGCCTCTTTAAAATTTGGATCTTCCTGATACATTTCCTTAAGGTGCTCAAATCCTAAGGTATTCACTTGGAATTCTAGTACAACCAAACTCCTCCTGCTCAAAGCATATACAACTTTATTAGCACTTCTAGAAATATGTTTAATGACAAAAGTAAAATTCTGCATGAATTCTACCCACTTAGCATGCCTCTGATTCAACTTCTCTTGCCTAGTAATAAATTGCAAATCTTGATTATCACTATACAAAACAAACTCTTTTGGAATTAAATAATGTCTCCATTTCTTCAAAGCTTGAATCACTGCATAAAACTCCTTGTCATATGTAGAATATTTCTCCTTAGCGTCATTCAACTTCTCACTAAAATAAGCAATTTGCCTATTATCTTGACTCAAGACGACTCCAATGGCTATTCCACTTGCATCACATTTCACCTGAAATGTTTTTCCAAAATCTGGTAAAACCATAATTGGTTGTTTTGTTATCTTCTTTTTCAACACTCTGAATATTTTCTCAACCTCCTATGTCCAATTAAAAGACTTATGTTTCTTTTTCACAGTGTCCATTATGGGTGCACATATACCACTAAAATTTCTAATAAACTTTCTATAAAAACTTGCTAACCCATGGAAACTTATCACCTCAAATATGCTCCTTGGTGACGACCATTCTTTGATTGCTCTCACCTTCTCTGGATCCATCTTCAATTCATTTGAAGAAATCACAAAACCCAAATATATGAGTTATGTCTTCAGAAAAGAACTTTTCTTCAAGTTTATTAACAACTTTTTTTGCTGCAATCTCCTCATCACTAATGTCAAATGCTTTAAATGTTCTTCCTCTGTTTTGTTGAAAACTAATATATCATCCAGATATACAATGACAAATTTACCTATGAAGTCTTTTAGTACTACATTCATCAACCTCATAAATGTGCTTGGAGCATTTGTCAAGCCAAATGGCATGACTAGCCATTCAAACAAACCTTCATTTGTCTTGAATGTTATCTTCCATTCATCTCCCTCTCTCATTCTTATCTGATGATATCCACTCTTAAAGTCTATTTTTGAAAAATAGCTTGCTCCACTCAAACAATCCATCAAATCATCCATCCTGGGTAAAGGAAATCTACATCTGATGGTTATCTTGTTGATGGCTCTGGAATCTGTACACATTCTCCATCCCCCATCCTTCTTTGGACTCAATACATTTGGCATTGCACATGGGCTTAGACTTTCCCTGACTAAACCTTTATCCAACAACTCCTAAACTTGATTCTTAACTTCTTCATTCTCTCGAGGTGTCAGCCTATACGTTGCTTTATTTAGCAAACTGGCTCCTGGAATCAAGTCAATATGATGACTAATACTCCTAATGGGTGGTAATGAGTGAGGCAACTCATCCACTACTAGGTCAGCAAAATTCTCTAACAATTCCTAGATTTCTTCAGGTTAATCATCCATAGAAGTATTGGTAAGGATACCTCTCGGCTTCCTCACTACAACAAATTGCATTTCTTGATATTTCTTGATTTCCTTCAAGAGTTCCTTCCTACTCATGAGAAGTATTCTTGTGTTGGCTTCTTCCTTTCCTTTCTTCTCTTCTATTGGCAGTAACATGTGGGTTCTACCATTTTTTTCAGAGTATAAGTATTTTTCCTCCCATAATGAATGACATTCCTATCAAACTGCCATGGTCTCCCCAATAAAATATGACAAACATCCATGGCAATTACATCACACATAATCTCATCTTTATAGCCTCCTATTTTAAATTCAACTTTGCACTGTTGAATTACCATTACTTGATGTCCTTTCTACAACCACAATACTTTATATGGACTTGGGTGTGCAGTTGTCTCCAACTCCAGCTTCTCCACCATTTCTGTAGATACTAAATTATCAGTGCTCCCACTGTCTATAATCATTTTGCAAACTTTGTCCTTTGTTTTACAAGCAGTCCTGAACAACCTTGTTTGCTGAACTGAGCCTTTTATTTCCTTCTCTGGCTTTAGAAGAACTTTCCTCATCATAAGGTTATGTCCTCCTTCTGCTTCTTTTCCTTCCACATTCTTCTGTCCTTCAGAAATGTGTGATTCTCCTCCTCCTTCTTTCTTCCTCTCAGGGCATTCCCAAGACATGCATCCTGTCTTTCCACACGCATAACATTTAACTCCACCTCCTCTACCTCTTCCTCTTCCTCGAGGAAAATAATTTCTCCCACCAAATGGTCTTCTTCGGGAACTTCCTCCTTTTTCAAAGTGACTATATGATTTATCAATCTCATCCTTGGTTTTCGGTGCCTTATCATAGACAATTCCCTTACCTCTAATTGAGCCTCTGCTTCTGCTTCGCTGACTCTGGCTCCTGGCCAACTTTTCTTCTGCCTTCAGTGCAATCTGATAAGCATCTTCCACTGTCCTCACAGTCATCATGCTAATCTCATCCTGGATTTCATACCTCAAGCCATTTGTATACCTGACAACTTTTTCATCATCCTTCTCCCTTTGTCCAGTCCTAATATTCAGTCTATAAAATTCTTCTGTGTACTCTTTCACTGTCATACCCCTCTATCTTAGGTTTTGCAACTTTTTCAACAAGTTTATCTGGTAATCCTTAGGTATGAATTTAGCCTTCACTTTGGCTACCATTCTATCACAATTCTTTATCTTTTGTTTACCTTTTCTCCTTCTCTCTGCCTACAATTCATCCCACCACAATGTTGCATGTCCCTTTAATCTAGTGACATCATGTCTCACCTTCCTTCCTTCATCAACATCTTCATAGTCGAAATGCTTGTCCATGGACCTTATCTAATACAATAGCTCTTCGGCATCCAAATTACCTTCATACATTGGGACGCCCATCTTTTCTCTGGCTCCCAACTTCAAAACAAGTTTCAATAAGCGTTCTTCAACCGCATCTTCTCCTGTAGCTTCTTCAACCTCTAATTTTTCACTTTTTTCATCACTGATGTCTTCAGTAGTAGGTGTTCTTCTTTGCATTGCTTCCATCGCTTCCAACCTTGCGCGAAGCTCTCTCATTTCTCTTCCTAAAACACGGTTTGCTAGAGGTGGTTCTACGTGTACCCTCGGCGACATCGCTTCAATTGTCCCTATACACTGAGTACAACTTCAATCTTGTTCAGGCTCTGATATCACTTGATGCCAACCCCCCTTCTCCTTGGGTTGTGTGACCTCCCAGTCAAGGATCTTTAATTCTTGGAGCTGAATTAGCTCTCTGAAACCTTAATGGTCTCACTTGTAAATAACCACATGTCTCTTCAATCTTTCAATTCAAGTTCTATGACACTCACGGCTTCTCCCTTCACACTATCGGACGATTAGTGTTCAGGTGCTAGCTCCTCCTCCATTAGCTCCTTCCTGCATATGACCTCGGGTTATATCCACACACAATTGCGGGCACGGTCGAAAGTGGTTTGGGATCAATCCACTTTTCTCCCCGCAATTCAGTACCAAACGCCACACGTCGAATTTGCAATACCACAGTTTCTATTGCGGCCCGCTCTCAAATTTTTAAATTCTAATCACTTTTCATCCCCACAATCCTTTGTAACCGTCGGTCTCACAATCTTGACGGGGCTTCTGAACGGATGGCTCAGATCTATCCTTTCCAAATCTACAAATAAGATTTAACCCTTCTAAATCAACGACTGTGATTTATTCCGCGATTCGGGATTCGAGAGTTTCAAATCTCAACTCCTGCTTTCTCCACAATGGCTATCTCCCGAAATAAAAGATCTGTTGACATTTTTCCTCCTCAAATCGATGATTATAATTTACTTCGGACCTTTGGGGTTTAGAGATTTCAATTCTCAACTTCCTAGAGTATTATTATCCGAAGTTCGCGATCTATCGCCACGCGTCCCTCTGGATTTGACGGTCCAGATTTTCTTCAGGTCTCCGGGTTTCGACAGTCTCAATTCTCAATCGAAACCTAATTGCAATTTACCCAGATCTTACGATCCGTTGACGTGTATCCCTCCTTAAATCAACGGTCCTTGTTTCCTTCGTCTCCTCTTGGATAGATCTTAACCCTTTATCTTGTCCAACTTCTACAAATTCTTCTTTTAAAGGATTTCTTTGACACTTAGTCGATTTCTGGTCATGTGCACTCCTTGCAACTAACCTCTGCACTTTCTTATGAGAAAAACTCGAGTTATTTCTCCATATGCACTCCTTGCGCTTAATATGCATACTTTGCATACAAAAGTTTCGCGCTATCTCTTCTGAGCTTTGAGTCGAAAAAGACTCCATTAGATGCACTCCTTGTGTTCAGTATGCACTTCTTGCATAACTTACATAAGAGAAAACACTCGAAACTTATTCAATTCTTCATAAATTCATTCCTTCACCATGAACATCATACATCCACAAAACACATAACAACAATAAAATTGTAAAACAGTATCAACACTGTACAATTGGATAAATTTTCCTCTGTTCTATTCATTTAAAAAAAACATGATTACAGCTGCTATCTTCTTACAGTCATCATAATTAGAAAACTTATCTAAGGACCCATAGCTTTCTCGCTCTTTTTCCTCCTATCTAAATTCTATCACCTTCTACTCCAGTGGTTACCTACTCAGCTTAATTAATGCAACCTAATGACTCATACGGGCTAATATCCTACACCTGTAATATATTACAGTCGTGTAAGGATTTACAATAATCCGTCAATTCAAAATGGTGGCCCGACTTTACATACAACTAATTAATTATCGAGAGATTCAAAAAGATCTCCACACCGCTACCAAGCTGGTTAAGAGTCAGTTTGGCTCTTTCAATGCATTGAACTGTCGACTTTGCCTCCACGTCTACTTTTCTTGATGTGATAGCGATGCTCCTGCATCACACAGGATCAAAATAGGTCCTCCATCTCTTGAGCATCAAGCTCCCACCATCAAAAGGCCAAATCCTACTCAAAGTTTTCTCAACATCCTCCGACGAGTGAAAACTAAAACCAAACCAACCTCGCGGGAGAAAGTATAAGTCTATTTTATAGCCTAACAAAGGCGACCAGTTCACCTTCATCCAGGTAAGTAATGGGGTGGTGCAATGCGAACGATAGGAGAACCTACCAACTAGAACATTTAATGCCAAGTTCATCACTTCCTCCAGACCCAAATCATCCCCCAACTCCATTTTCTGACGTGCCTAGTTGGGCAGCCACGACTTCTTAGCAAACTGTCGCTCAAGGGTAATCTTATGACCAATTGAAAATGTTTCTCCACCACCCAAAATCTTAGGAGCATCGTTTGATACAACAAACCCTGGAGGAGAAAGACCACAACGCTTAGTACCTGGCCTCTCTCGAAAAACTCTATCCACGCTAGAGAAATGATAAGGCTCTGTTGTATTCTTCATAACCAAAGAAGAGGGAAGCTGGGCAGTTAATGGCGTGTCAGTTACATTAAATAGGCCTGCCTGTTCCCAGGCTACCTCGTCAACCGCACTCATAAGTGTGTTGACGGCTGCTTCCGTCATGGAGGTAGCTGGTGCAATAAGGGAAGTGCCACCTGACTGCCACTGAAGGCAGCATGGGTTTGAACGCCAAGGATAACCACTCACCCCAAGAAACAATTAATGCCAATATTTAACGCAGAGTAATACCACTAGACAGATATGACGTGCATTCATAACCTCAATATATTCCAAAATAAAAAGAGTTAAAGCCTAAGACGCGTGGAGCGCACTAAGAAGGGTACTCTAATGGAAAGCTAACACCAGGTCCCACCAAATAAGCGCCAAGGTATAGGTAATCCACCAAAAAATAGTCATAAACTTTGCCAGAAAGCCATAACTACCCTACCTAAATGAAAAACCACCCAAATAACCCCAACAAGTGTCAACTCAGGTCCCGTGATTAAACGCGAAGGAAAGAGTTACACCACCATTAAAATATTGAAAACCTTCGAGAGAAATAACCAAAAACTACCCTAACTTAGAGGAAACCCCCCCCCCCTT
>JASDQU010242612.1:0-27389 GCA_032191745.1 Picea mariana | reverse complement strand
AACAGATTTATCTGGTAATCCTTAGGTATGATTTTTTCCTTCAATTTGGCCACCATTCTATCCCAATTCTTTATCTTCTATTTGCCTTTGCTGCTTCTCTATGCCTGTAGTTCATCCCACCACAATGCTGCTTGTCCCTTTAATCTGGTGACATCATGTCTCACCTCCCTTCCTTCATCGACATCTTCATAGTCAAAATACTTGTCCATGAACCTTATCCAATCCAATAGCTCTTTAGAATCCAAGTTACCTTCATACATTGGGACGTCCATCTTCACTCTATCTCCCAACTTCATAACGGCTTTCAAGAAGCATTCATCACCTGCATCTTCCCCTATAGCTTCTTCAACTTCTATTTCTTCACTCTCTGCATCACTGACGTCTCCATCGACAAATGTTCTCCTTTGCATTGCTTCCATCGCTTCCATTCTTGCGTGAGTTTCTCTCACTTCCCTTCCTACAACATGATTTACTATAGGTGGATCTAAACGTATCCTTGGCGACATTATTTTAACTGCTCCTAACACACAGAATACAACTTGAAGTTTTTTTTTTAGGCTCTGATACCACTTGGTGTAGACCCCCTTCTCTCCAAGGGCTGCACAACCTCCCAGTCTAGGATCTTTCAATATTCTGAGCCAAAATGGCTCTTCGGGTCCCCACTTGGAACCTTCAACGACTAAAACCATAGGTCCTTTTATGAAACTCCACCTGAGTGAACTAGCACCAGGTGCAAGCTTCCCCTCCACGTGACCACCGACTAAAACTTGGGGCTCAACCCTTCGAGCATTTCAGGACTTCACGTTTCACGAAGTTGGGTGATAGCTTAACTCCTTTCTGCCGACTCGTGAATTTCTAATTCTCCTTGGATAATTGACGATCCTTATCTCTCCCACAACCAACAATTGAGATTTACTTCGCGTCTTCGTGTATCAGATATTTTCACTTCCAATATTCCGATTTGCAAAATTCTGAAATATCCTTGTGACTAATCAGTACACGAGTTCTCTAAGATCTAATGGTCTAAAGTGGTTCAGTTCCTCCCACATGGATCTTAACCCTTAATCTTGTCCAACTTTCAAAATTTCTTCTTCTGGAGGATTTCTCCCACTAAATCCTCCGTACTTGTTCTTCCTTTGAACTTTGAATTCCTCAAAGGGATTTCTTCGTCATTTAGTTGATTTCTGGTCCTGTTCACTCCTTGCGATTGACCTCTTCATCGTATTACGAGAAAAACCAGGTTATTTCCCCAACGTTTTCTCCAAGTCAAAGACTTCACATACACACTCCTTGCGCTTAATATGCACACTCTGCATACAAAAGTTCCACGCTATCTCTTCTAAGCTTCAAGTCAAAAGACTCCCCCACACATACACTCCTTGCGTTTGGTATGCACTCCTTGCATAACTTACATAAGAGAAACACTTGAAACTTATTCAATTATTCATTCACCATGAACTTCATACATTCACAAAATTCATAACAACTATAAAACAATATCAACACTATACAATTGGATCAATTTTCCTCTATTCTATTCATTTAAAAAAAGCATGTTTATAGCTGCTATCTTCTTACAGACACAAAAATGAAAATACTTGTCTAAAGACTGAGAGCACTCCCCCTATTCTTCCTTCTATCTAAGTTCTATCACCTTCTACTCTAGCGGTTACCTAGTCAACTTAATTAAATGCAACCTAATGACTAATGAGGGAAAATATCCTACACCTGTAATATTTTACAGTCGTGTAAGGATTTACAATCGCTCTGTCATTTCAAACGGTGGCCCAACTTTACATACAACTAATTTAATTAACGAGAAATTCAAAAATCCACACTGCTACCAAGCTGGTTAATAGTCGGTTTGGTTTTTTCAATGCATAAAGTGTTGGGTTCGCTTCCACCTCCGCTTTTCTCGATTTGATAGCAATGCTCCTGTATCAATTATCCTTGATTAACTAATCTTCCATCTCATGGGTTCTAGGTAATGGAAAAACCATTCACTTATGGAAAGACATGATCATAGGATGCTAGCCTCTCTCCGTTGTTCCTAATATAGAAAGCATATTCATTTGGTTGTTCACTTAAGGTATTCATACTCTCTATGACCTTTCCAACTTGAAGCAATGAGAGGAAGGGAATTGGAATGGATGGAGAAGGATACACTGGTCAAATGAGATCAATGAACCTCTCACCAATTCTTAGAGAATTCATTAAGGGATATCCCCCACCAACTAGATTAATAGTGATATGAGAGGATGGGGGAGAAATGGGGAATCCTACATAGTCAAAAAATGTTATGAGTTTATACTTGAAGGCTAGAGCCTCCCTCCTGTATTGATCTTATCGATAAAGATATAGGGAGGAGAATCCCAACCAAAAATTATATCATTCTATTGGCTAATGGTGTAGAATAATATTATAATAGCAAAGAATCTCTATAA
The DNA here is from genome assembly GCA_032191745.1 of Picea mariana. Classification (NCBI taxonomy): domain Eukaryota; kingdom Viridiplantae; phylum Streptophyta; class Pinopsida; order Pinales; family Pinaceae; genus Picea; species Picea mariana. The sequence continues at coordinate 24,945 of JASDQU010242612.1, read as the reverse complement.
GAGGGGTGTTGAGGGGTCCACCAGATGCGCAATTTGCTAGTCTGAGGAAGAAACTAGTTCACATATGTTTTAAAATGCATCTTTTCTCAACAAGTATGGAATTATGTTCATGAGGATCTTGACATTTGGGTGGATATTCCTAAGGATTGGAGGCAATTTATCCTAATATGGATAAAATCCTATAGATAGAGCTTGAACAAAAAATTATTGATGGAAGGAGTGTGGATGACCATCCCAAAATAAATCTCATGGAAAATATCTATAGCTAGAAATCCTAACCTTGTTTTGAAATGAAACTCCCACCCCCAAGGAAGTGGTGAATTAGGGAATAACTCTCCTTGATGAACAATCCTCTACAATGGAATTGGATCTACATAATTCTCAACTTACATATTACAAGAGAAAATTTGGATATGATTTCTTCTCTCACCATCTTCTCCCCAAACCTTAGTCACCATTTAGAGGTTGCAAATTGATTAGTCTTGGAAAATCTGGATGGGTCATACATAATTTAATGAATGGAGGATAATTGAAGTAATAAATTCTATTATTTAATGGAGCTTCAAAGAGTAACCTAGGGGAGGCACGTGCGAGGAGGTGGAGAGTAGTTTATTACCTCAATGGATAGATAGTCATGGAGTGCACATGGGGTTTTAAGAATAGCCACTAATAATGAAGTTGAGGCATTCCCAATATTACAAGGACACATTGAGTTTGCAAATAAATGGATTCAGAGAGAAATAATGATCGATGATTCAATGGTACTCACATATGACCTATGGTTTCGAAAACCTATAGCAAACACAAATCGTGATAGAATCATGAAAGAGCCATATCTATAATGCTTGATATTGAATATGCATCCTTCTTCCAAGTTTTTAGAGGGATCAATATTGAAGTTTACTCTAGATTCCAACTGTGAGGTCAAAATGGGGGAAGTCGCTCTATGGTTAAAGGAGGGGGATTAAATTCATATCCACATAACCCTATGGATTCCTTAAAAGATCTTTTGATACTTGTGGATGATCTTCTAGGCATATTTTGCGCAACTTTCACAGCTGACATTTTATGGTATGTAAACAAAGTCTCACTTTCTTAATCTATTTCACTAAGTAGAAAATGAAAAGGATGATTAGAAATGTCTTTAAAATGTAGAATTGAATAGTATGCCCTAAAGGTTTCTGCAACATTTTTTCATTTCAACGACATACAAACCGACAAACATATTAACTGCTTGTCTTCAGTTAAACGTGCTTAAATTGTAAATATAGCTTGGAAATGGGACATACAAACCGACAAACATATTAACTGCGTGTCTTCAGTTAAACGTGCTTAAAATGAATAGGATGATTAGAAATGTCTTTAAAATGTAGAATTGAATAGTATGCCCTAAAGGTTTCTGCAACATTTTTTCATTTCAGTGACATACAAACTGACAAACATATTAACTGCTTGTCTTCAGTTAAACGTGCTTAAATTGTAAATATAGCTTGGATTGGTTGTTTATGAAGGAGATTTATTGTAATTGGATGTGCTCGTTTTATCATTGACAATACTATTTCCACCCAACCATAAGCCGAAGCCACCCTCCGAGCACCTTAACCTTGACAGAGAATCATTCCGGAAGCAAAACCTAGGCTAGACAACCAAACAAAGGGTAGTGCACCTTTCCCCAAGGATAGCGCATCGACAAGAGCTGATCAGATAATCCAAAACCTAACCAAGAGATAGTCCAAGACAAACGTGATCTGCTAGCTGCAATGGTAGCTCTCCTCAAACCTGTGCACAAGACTGGGCACTGCAGTGCGAACAAGTTGCTTCTCTGCAATTCTGAGACTGCCTGCCAGAATGAGAACTGGCCTCCTATATTTATACTAATTCTGGCTAACTGCCTGGGCTGACTTCTCATTCTGGGTATCTGTATGTTTAGTATATATTAATTATTCTAGCCGACTTCTTCTCTTGGAGGCTAATAACCTAATATAAATTATCCTCTTGAGCCGACATGTCTTCTAGGGTTATTAGCCAACTCATTAGGGTTTCTTCTTGCTTTCCAGAGTATTCTATTCTTGTCAAGTTTACACGTGGAGGTAAATACCTCCCACAGCTACCATAATATCAACACCCAATATTTACTATGATGTAAGTTATACCAATTGTCCTTGCCATGTTCTTGAAGGGATTTGTTTATGACAATAAATCCACCTATTGTGTGATATGGAGCCTGCCCCACTTATAGCATTATCCATAGTGAAAAAAAGGCTGGAGCTCAAAAACTAATTGGTTTGTGCCATCTTGAAAGCAACTCAATCACCCAGCAAGGCAAGGAGAGGAGTACTTGAATCCTCAAAGGAGACAAAGAAACATTCTTCCTAAAGGCTCATGGAACACTTGTGTGCGTGCAAATTGGATGCTAATCCCTCTAGAGTGGATGCACTTGTGTAGTCGTTGTGTGGGATGGAATATAGTGTTTCAAAGTCTGATCTGGAAGAAAAAAATGATAGCCATGGAATCTATGGGATTTGAGCTGGAAAACTGCTAAGTTAGGCCCAAGGACTAACAGTGAGGAAGCACATTTACTTTGTACAATGATTCAACTATGCTGACAGACAAAGGTTTAGATAGAAGCTAAGTGACTTTTAAATGTTTGCTTGTAGCAATTGCCTATAAAACACCTGAAATAGGGAATATTTAAAGTCAAACAGAGAATAAGTAACTAAGAACAGGAAGATTCACATTCTGACCTCTGTACCTGGATTCTGTCTATCTATTCAGTTGGTATAGACACGTTACAATATTTGCAATAAGTTCCAATTACAAGAAAGCTACTTCATAAACAAACAATCCAATCTATATTTACAATTTAAGAACGTTTAACTGAAGACAAGAAGTTAATATGTTTGTCAGTTTGTATGTCGCTAAAATGAAAAAATGTTGCATAAACCTTTAGGGCATACTATTCAATTCTGCATTTTAAAGACATTTCTAGTCATCCTTTTCATTTTCTACTTAGTGAAACAGATTAAGAAAGTGAGACTTTGTTTACATACCATAAAAAGTCAGTTGTGAAAGTTGCGCAAAATATGCCTAGAAGATCATCCATAGGTATCAAAAGATGTTTTAAGGAATCCATAGGTTATGTGGACATGAATGAGAACTGGCCTCCTATATTTATACTAATTCTGGCTAACTGCCTGGGCCGACTTCTTCTCTTGGAGGCTAATACCCTAATATAAATTATCCTCTTGAGACGACATGTCTTCTAGGGTTATTAGCCAACTCATTAGGGTTTCTTCTTGCTTTCTAGAGTATTCTATTCTTGTCAGGTTTACACGTGGAGGTAAATACCTCCCGTAGCTACCATAATATCAACACCCAATTGGGTGGAGTTGATCCCAAGGATTTTTTGCTTATTCTCAAGTGGGTATGGTTATCCTAGAGATTAAATGCTCCTTTGATATGGGGTCAAGTTGCCTCAAAAGGCAATTTTCCTTGTTCCTAATCAAAATTGAATTTCCTTGAAGATCTGGTCTTGTCTTCTCTGAGAAGATCTAAAACAATTGTTGCATTGTTTAGTGAGGCAAGTCTACTCTTTGATGTGTGCTCTTCCCTGAACTTGACCACAATTATCATGTTGATGTATTCTTAAGTTTTAACTAATTAGTCCCAATTTCTTTACAACATGCTTATTATGAAACATTTTAAAATATATTATAGCGAAGTTATCTTTGCGAGATATTCCTTCTATGACATAAAACTTAGAAAAATCACTTAAAACCTAACTTTGAAGGCCTAGGAAAAATCCCAAAAACATAGATGTGAGCTGATAAAGCAAGGTGATATGCCATTTTATCAACAACACACTTCCCCTTCAATTCAGACTATAAAGTAACAAGTGACAATGTATATTTTTTCCTTCAAACTCATGTAGTAAAGTGTACTCATTGGAGATCCACTATTAGATGCCATACCAACAATATTTGTCAAAAAAATTAAAGTTCACAAATCTCACACAAGCTTCATTTTAGAGAAAATGATTTTCCAAACAAGAAAACATGCTTCCTTTCTTTTCTTATCAAATAATATTGATCCCCTAAAAAAACAATGGATGGCACAAAACCGTAATAAAAACTCTTTGTCGCGACTCGCATATGATTAGACAAATTTGAAGATAATAATTTCCAAAATGAAATTGTGGAATTTTTTTGGCAAATGTTTTTTACAAAGTAACAAATATTATAATTTAATAGCCCAAGAAATTTTCAAACAATATTTACTATGATGTAAGTTATACCAATTGTCCTTGCCATGTGCTTGAAGGGATTTTTTTATGACAATAAATCCACCTATTGTGTGATATGGAGCCTGCCCCACTTATAGCATTATCCATAGTGAAAAAAGGCTGGAGCTCAAAAACTAATTGGTTTGTGCTATCTTGAAAGTAGCTCAATCACCAAGCAAGACAAGGAGAGGAGTAACACTTGAACCCTCAAAGGAGACAAAGAAGCATTCTTCCTAAAGGCTCATGGAACATTTGTGTGCGTGCAAATTTGATGCTAATCCCTCTAGAGTGGATGCAATTGTGCAGTAGTTGTGTGGGATGGAATATAGTGTTTCAAAGTCTGATCTGGAAGAAAAACATTATAGCGATGACATCTATGGGATTTGAGCTGGAAAACTGCTAAGTTAGGCCCAAGGACTAACAGTGAGGAAGCACATTTACTTTGTACAATGATTCAACTATGCTGACAGACAAAGGTTTAGAGAGAAGCTAAGTGACTTTTAAATGTTTGCTTGTAGAAATTGCCTATAAAACACCTGAAACAGGGAAGATTTAAAGTCAAACAGAGAATAAGTAACTAAGAACAAGAAGATTCACATTCTGACCTCTGTACTTGGATTCTGTCTATCTATTCAGTTGGTATTGACACGTTACAATATTTTCAATAAGTTCCAATTACAAGAAAGCTACTTCATAAACAACCAATCCAAGCTATATTTACAATTTAAGCACGTTTAACTGAAGACAAGTAGTTAATATGTTTGACGGTTTGTATGTCGTTGAAATGAAAAAATGTTGCATAAACCTTTAGGGCATACTATTCAATTCTGCATTTTAAAGACATTTCTAGTCATCCTTTTCATTTTCTACTTAGTGAAACATATTAAGAAAGTGAGACTTTGTTTACATACCATAAAATGTCAGCTGTGAAAGTTGCACAAAATATGCCTAGAAGATCATCCACATGTATCAAAAGATCTTTTAAGGAGTCCATAGGTCACAAGTTCAAATCCATTCAAGTCCCCTTGGATTATCAACTGCTATTGTGGCTGGCAATTGAGTTTCCCTTCATCCATTTATTTTGAGGAAGAGGGGGGGCATTCATAAGGTTTTCCTTGGAAAAAATCAACTAGGGTATATTTTATATATTTATATCAAATATAATTAATTATATAAGAGTAATCATCATAATACTATACATATTTTTATTTCATACAAGCTTATGTGGTTTTTAGTTTATCCATAAGAACTTCATGGAAAACCTGCATAGAGAAATTTATATTAACATTTTGAACTTTTAGAATGGTTCATCATCATGATTCAAGAATGAATTAAGAAAATAACGCATAATAGTTATTACTACATTTTACATTGGTGGAAATTACATCAATTATATTATTAGTGTAATTATTGTTGTATTTATTATTATTATTAATGATTTCATAATACCTCCTTTGTTGGAGCAACAAAATCCAATTTCTACTTAGAGAAGGCAAATATGTGGGGGATCATGTTAAATCTCAAAGGAAATCAAGGATTTAATTATGCTTGGGGACTTGTACATACCTCTAACAAGGTTGTATGGTAGCATGTACCTATCATTATGCACTCAAATGTTAAGCATGCACTCATTAGCCATAGCCACCTACCTAATATAAGGGAGAGTTGCTGGCAACAAATCCACAAACCATTCTCCAAGTTATAAGAAGGCATATTGTCTTTCTCCAATGCAACATTGATTCATTGTGCTTCTACATGCCAAAACGATAAGGCTTTGTGCATAGAATCACCATTTCCATGATTCTCTAATCCATTAGAAGATTTATAACTGCCTCTTGTCTCTCAAATACCAATTTATGTATTAAATCTATGATAACAACTTGAAATTTTGGATTTTATGTATACATTTTAGAATGCGGATTGAGCACGTTTTCCGCAAATTACATTATGGTTGGAAAACAATGAATACAATTTTATTAAATTATAATAAAATTCTAAATCGAATTGAAACTTAAAGTATAATAAAACTCTACTCATATTTAAAATTGTTAATCAAATTTTATTAAATTTGTAAACAAAAAATTATTTAAATATAAAATTAACTTTATATTCAAATATACTTAAAAATAGCTTTTTCTCGTTTCTCTTTAACTTTATAATCTCTCTTCTCTGTGTTCATCTCTTCTCATTCCTAGGTTGTTCTGGAAAATGTATTCATCCTTTATTCTCATTGCCACGTGTCATTTTACTAATTTGTTCGGGAAAATGTGTTCATCCTTTATTCCTATTGCCATGTGTCATCTTATTTATATTAAATGACTCAGAGTGGGTCACGTATGCCTATCACACATCATTTTAAAACCTTCCTTTATTGATTTCACTTTTACCACGTGTTGTTCTTGTTTAGGCATAAATAGTATTCTTTCACACACCATCTTAAGCCTCATTGTGTCGACCGGTTTTGGCACGCGTCTTTTTTTTTTTCTTCTCTCTCGACACTATTTTCAAAGAGTAAATCATTAATATAAATGTTTTCATTTGATTAAATTATCATAAAGGAAAATATTATCATTTCTAAATTATTGAATAACTTGCATTTAATTATTAGTTTTTTGGGAGAATATATGAATAGTTTTGTTGTAATTTAGGAGGTGCAGTTAGTTTTCTGTTAAACCATCTTTGAATTAATATAGTGAAACTGTACAAAGTGTGTGTCCCTTCACCTTTGTAAGTTTAAATTGAAATGGAGCATGTCACACAACTATGCAGCAACTACACAATTTTATGGAGGTGGGTTGCCTTAGCTGCTTGGCTGAGAAACAAAATGCAATTGTTAGGTTTTGGAGCTCACACCAACGCGTTGCTCTGTGATTAAAACCACTTTTTTGGTTTGGCATGAAAAAACTTCAACGGAGAAAAGATGCACCTCCGCATGTGAAATTATTAAAATGACGTTCATTTTGAGACATCCGCTGCCGACCCCACAATAAGGGGTCGAATTCAATAGCCAATGAAGTAGGAGATAAACAATTTTAAATAATTTAAAAAAAATGTAAAATCATTTCTTAATGTCGTACTTTAAAAACTATTTACAAATTTTTGGTCAAAGGTTAAATTAATAGACGGTCAAAAGAGGAACGATCGCTATATACCTATGCAACATGTATAATAATGGGGCTGATGCATTATCAGTTTACCCGAGACTTGTATTGCTCAAGGACACGAGAGTAAAGTGATTCAATGTTAAGGGACTCCTTTATAGTAATTCAAAATCTACAATGTTGGACGACGCCATGAGATGTTTTCCTGGCTAAACTCATACACAAGGTTTACGCTATGGCAACGTTTATGTTATGGCAGGGAAATTTAAATTTTATATCATTTTATTTATTTATTATTATTTTTTTAGGTTTTGTAGACTTAAAAGTCGGTTTGGGGTTGAATTAGGAGAAAAAGTTATTTTATTTATTTATTATTATTTTTCTAGATTTTGAAAATCCATAATTCAAGTGTAGACTTAAAAACCAGTTTGGGGGTTGAATTAGGAAATTTTTTTTTTGCATATAAATGGTTGGGGGTATTCAATCTCCTTCCACTCCCATGATATTATGTCAAATCACCCATGATTTTTCATTTCAATTACAAGTGTTAACCCAAGCATGGGAACAATAAGCGTGAGTTAAAGCCTCCACGATGTTGATTTTTCAAGTACAATAGATAATAATAATTTTATTTCTGAATATTGGTAATTGCTTCAGATGATATTATTATTCTTTACACTTTTATTTTATCATTAAGAAATTACACTTCAGAAATTCAACTAAACAAATACAATGCAATAGTAGAACAACATAACAACAGAGATCACATGAAGACACAATGGTTTATCCTGGCCACCTCCTCCAAGTCAAACCCTAGACTTTTGATTAGTAGCAGAAGAATAAACTTGGCCTAGTAGCTTTGTCCTTTAGTAGTAGCAGAATAAACTTGGCCCAATAGCTTCATTCTTTAGTAGCAACAACAGAAAAGACTTGCACATGCGAACTATGATAGAGAGAACCCTCACACATGTGAACAATGGTAAGAGAGAGAGAGAGAGAGAGAGGGAGGAACATATAGATCACTAAGAAGCCCACTAAAGATGACCAAGAACCTTCCTTCCTTTCCTTCCAGTAGCTTGCATGAGAGAGAAAGAGATGTGTTGAGTGAGTAAAATGAGCCAAATCATCACTTATTTAAATTGGAGAAGTGACCTTTCAAGAGGCACCTTTTCATGAGGTGACTTATTAACTTTTACAAATAATTATTTTTCTTTTTCTTTACATCAATAATAATTTCCTTTTTGACTTTACAAAATAAAATATGAAGACCGACCATAGTTACAATTTCAACACTCCCTCTTAACTAGGGAGGTATTCATAACAACCACCTAAATGTATTCAAGTTGACCAATTTTATCTAACAAAAAGTTACATCAAATATATCATGAACTCCATCCTATATGAGCTATAATTCATCTGGCATGGTGCACATCAAGTCATATGATCCACTATATAATCTCTAAGCCATACTAGCATGATGCTTTTGCATCATATTTAAGTTGTACTGGCATGATGTGGAGTATCATCTACATCATCTCTAAGTTGTACTAGCATGATGTATATCAATGCCTCTACATCATCTCTAAGCTGTACTAGCATGATGTTACTGCACCATATCTAAGATGTACTAGCAAGATTCTAATGCATCATATCTAAGTTGTACTAGCATGATGTGAGTCAGGAAACTGCATCATCTCTAAGCTGTACTAGCATGATGCTAATGCATCATATCTAAGATGTACTAGCATGATGCTAATGCATCATATCTAAGCTATACTAGCATGATGCGAGTAAGGAAACTGCATCATCTCTAAGTTGTACTAGCATGATGCTAATGCATCATATCTAAGCTATACTAGCATGATGCAAAAGCATCATATCTAAGATGTACTAGCATGATGCAAACACATCATATCTAAGCTGTACTAGCATGATACATATCAACACTCCCTCTCAACCAAGGGAGCAATCTCCACAAGTCCCAACTTGTCCCTGAAGTATACAAACTTCCCTTTGGACAAGGGCTTCGTCAGAATATCGGCTATCCGCTCATTGGTGGAGACATACTGGAGTTTTACTTCTCCCTTCTGGACTCGATCACATATGTAATAATACTTGAACTCAATGTGCTTCGACCTATCATGGAACACAGGGTTCCATGAAAGCTTTACACAACTTTGATTGTCACAAAATATCATGGTTGAATCCAACACCTGATCAAGTAGTCCAGAATTCAACTTACAGAGCTATACTGCTTCCGTACAAGCATCACATGCTGCAATGTACTCTATCTCTGCAGTACTGAGTGCCATACACTTCTGTTTCCTACTAATCCAAGATATCATAGCTGAGCCAAATCTAAAGAATGTACTCGAGGTACTCTTTCTATCATCCACACTCCCTGCCAATCAGAGTCTGTATATCCCTGCAACTGTACATCACTATTTGAGACATATCTCAAACCATAATTTAGTGGCCCATGTAAGTATCTCAAGATATGTTTTGCAACTATCCAATGCTCATGTCTCGGATCCACATGGAACTGGCTCATTGTGTTTACAACAAAGCATATGTTCGACTTGGTATTCACCCAATACATCAACGATCCAATCAATTTTCTGTACATATATGGATCAACCAGTTCAAAGTCCGAGTCTCTCAACTTTTTCAAATTAGTCACCATGGGAGTAGCCATGGATTTGCAATCCATCATCCCAAAGTTCTAAAGGATATTTACTGCATAATTCCCTTGACCTAGGAATATTTCACCAGGATTTTTCCATACCTCCAGTCCCAAGTAATAATGCATGAGGCCAAGATCCTTCATATCAAATTCTGAAGCTAACTCCCTCTTACATTGAATGATGAGAGGCCCTGCACTTGTCAGAAATAAGTCATCAACATATAACAATAGAATCACAGGTGCATCGTTCACAACTTTGTAGTATAGGTTTGGATCAACATAGCTCTTGGAAAAGCCAAGTCTTGTTAAGTAACTGTCGATCCGTGCATACCAAGATCTTGAAGCTTGGTTGAGACCATACAAGGCCTTTTTCAGTCTACAAACATGAGACTCCCTAGAGTGAACCTCAAAGCCTTGAGGTTGCTTTATGTACACTTCCTCTTCAATCACTCCATTTAGAAACATGGTCTTCACATCCATCTGATGTAGACTCCATCCCATGGAGGCTGCAAGAGAGATAATGGATCTGATGGAAGTGTATCTCACAACAGGGGCAAATGTCTCATCATAATATTCTCCCTCTTTCTGGGGAAATCCTCTAGAAACGAACCTTGCCTTGTATTTATCAATGCTTCCATCCATCGCATGATTAATATTATATATCCATTTTGAAGTCACCACATAATTCCCTTCAGGCCTTGGCACTATTTCCCACACATCTCTCTTCATGATGGATTGATTCTCTTCCATCATGGCTTCCTTCCATTCTTTCTTCGTGACAACCTCTTCAAATGTGGAAGGTTCTTCATTCACAAGTTTTGTCATTAGTGTCGCATAACAAGAGAACCTCTTGGGTTTCTTACTTTCCTTGAAGGCATCACTTGGAGCTTTATGTCCTTCTGCTTCTTGCAAGGTGGATGTGAGCCATGTTGGTCTCTTTCTGATATTTGGGGAAACAACTGGCTTCTCAGGTTCAAGTGGTTTTTCTTGTTCCTCATCAAGATGTTTAGGAGAGAATGTACTTTCCTCCTTGGGTTCTCCATGTTCCTTTTCCTCGTCAAATTCCATGGAATTTTCTATGGATTTCCAGTAAGCAATTTTCTCATCAAAAGTTACATCTTAGATGGCTTCAACCTTTTTCTGACCTGGAACATATATTCTGTAAACTTTTGATGATTCACTATATCCAACGAAAATACCCTTCTTTCCTAAAGGTTCCAACTTCTTTCTCATCTTTGGGAACATGGATGTAAACATGAAAACCAAATATTCTTAAGTGTTCCACACATGGTTTCTTTCCAAATAATGCTTCTTCAGGAGTCTTGTATTTCAATATTTGGCGAGGACTTTTGTTTTGTACATATATAGTTGTCATCACTGCTTCACCCCACAGAAACATGGATAAGTTTTGATCATTTAGAATAGCTTTGACAGATTCTTCGATAGACTTGTTCTTCCTTTTTGCTACACCATTATGTTGAGGATTATGAGGAGCAATCAACTTCCTCTTAATTTCAACAGCTTTATAGAAAGCAACTAGATCCTTGGAGGTGTATTCTCCTCCATTATCAGACCTTAGTGTCTTTATCTTCTTTCCTGTCATGTTTCCAACTTCTGCCTTGAATTCCTGAAACTTTTCAAACACTTTATCTTTTGTTTTCAACAGATAAATCCAAGTCTTGCATGAGAAGTCATCAACGAATATCACATAATAAAGAAAACCTCCTAGTGAATTTACCAGCATAGGTCCACACAAATTTGAGTATATCAGTAAGATTTCCTTGGTTTTGTTCTCACTTCTTGAGAATGGCCTCTTCACATTCTTCCCAAGTGCACAAACTCTACATACTCCTTCATGTGTTGGTTGCAATTATGGCACCCCATCCACCATCTGATTCAAGGATGGTAATGCTTGATAGTGAATGTGTGCATACCTTCTATGCCATAGTTCTCTAGGATTAAATTCTTCATGAACAAGAGCTTGAGTGAATTTTCCTAACATCTTGTAGAGTCTTCCATCACAAATCCCGATAACTCTAGCATTATCTATGCTATATCCCTTGGAACAAACAAGTACTTTTCCATCCAAAAACGTTATCCTTTCACCTTTATCTTCTAGACATGAAATGGAGACTAAGTTTTTCTTCAAACCAGGTACATATAAGACATTGCTAAGATGGACATTGTTGCCTGATTCCAATTCAATAGAGGCTTTTCCAATTCCCTTGAATGCATAGGAATTCTTGTCTCCAAGCTCCACTCTATGAGAGGCCTTCTTTTCCTTTATGCTTGAGATATTTTCCCGTTCACCTATCATGTGCCTAGAAGCACCACTATCAATTAACCACATTTCATCTTCTCCTTTAACAAATTCTGCAAGGGCTGAATAGTAGAAGAAATCTATTTCATCATGCTTAGCCTTCTTTGATGGTTCTTCTTCTTTCACATCAAAAACCATCACATTATGTTTTCCCTTTATTTTCTTTGATATTTCAGGACAATTGCTCTTGTAGTGGCCATACTTATGGAAACCAAAGCATTGTACTTTAGATTTCCTTCCTGAATTCTTACTATGGAACCCAAACATTTTCTTACCTCCAGTCTTCCTGAACCTTCCTGCATAGGCTTGATCATCTTTGTCTTTTTGGCTTCTTTCCTTCAATGCAATTCTCGATTCTTCTTGGGTGCAACAAGTCCATAGTTCTTCAAAGGAAGGGAAATCATTCCTTGTGTTCATGCTTGAGGCAACTGCATCCCAAGTTTTAGGTAGACCATTGAGTGCAATGATCACAATTTCTTTGTCAGGGATTGTTTCATTAATTTCTTGTAGTTGATATCTTAATTGGGAGATCCTCACGAAGTATGAGGCTACAATACCATCCTTCATCATTTTGGTGTCACAGAGTTCATTCTTCAAACTCATTACTAGAACAATATTTTGTATTGAGAATAACTTGATTATGGCATAATACATCTTCTTGGATGAATCAAGATTTGATATGTATGGAATCAAATGATCCTTGTGTTAGTCTCTAATTTTGTCTTGGTTTAATTAAGAAACCCTTGTCCTAAACCCTCCTTACCCATCCCTCATTTTCCTCTTTCAGCTGTTTTCATTTTTTAGATTTTGGATATTTCATGATTTGCATTAAAATTTTTGATGATTTATTTGAGTTTTGATTATGAAAGACATTGTTTAAACTAGAAGTGTCTCCTTTATGCCATTGGAATTTTCAAATTTCAAGTTGTCCAACGTGCTACGGGAATAAGCCTATTCCCGTAGCGCCAAATAATCATTCCATAACGTGTGCCTGCTATCCCGATTTAGTTATGATAACAAGATCATGAGTTAAGAGTTCACGTGTTCCCACGAGAATTTGGTAATCATTTCTAAATCCAACAAGTTCAGAACATAATCGCTATACACATGCAAAGGGTTCATTTCAAAATCCCCTATTATTTAATGATTATTATGTGATCGGTTCGAGTTGTTTTAAGTTCAACCTTGCAGGGAGAAATACAGGTATCCATTCAAAGCAACATGCATATATCAACAATTGAAGGAAGGGAATTTGGAACCCGAGGGCATTAGTTGCAGATTTGAGTTTAATGGCACCAAAGCAGAGCCGACAAGTTGCTAGAATCGAACCAGAAGGTGCCGAACTCCTTGAAGCCTACCCTCAGATGGCTCAAAGATTCAGAGATGCAGGGTGGTTTGAGTTCCTCACTACATTTCAAGGATATGACGAACATGTTTCCATGGAATTTGCTTTGAACTTCGATGGTCATGAGGTCGAAATCGACAAGATGTTGATGCTGGTGACAAAGCAGACTATAGCCAAGGCTTGCAGGCTCGTGGTTGGAGGGGAAAGTTGGTGGAAGAGGGAACACGTGGTCACTGAGTTTGTGAATCAATTCCTCCTTCCAGATAAGCAGAATCCAGATTGGAGAAGGGGAATTCCTCGCAGCTGGGTTCGACTCGAATGGCACACTTCCCTGGTGGTGATTCACAGATACATCACCTGCGAAGGGAGGTTTTCTTTGATCTACATCTACCATAGCAGAATACTGATGCATCTAAATGGTGACTACCCTTTAAACCTTCCTTATTTCTTGCTTAAAAGTTTGACAAAAATGTCCAAGAAGGTGCAGTCGATTTCCACTAATGCCAAAGGCAGTTTGTTCCATCAAGTCCTAATTAAAACCCTAGTCATGTCTGCCCTGAATGAACTACAGAAGCCCTGGAATTGGCTCACGGAATCCTTGAAACCTATTACTCAATCCAATAAGCCTAAAAAGGGCAGAGGGAGGAAAACTGTTAAACAGAGTCGAGATATTGCTGATGAAAACCCTATAAAAGACGAATCTTCTGTTATCAAGGTAACTAAGAAGAGCAGGAGTAAGAGACCTAGATGGGAGCTCGAACATGAAATGCTTCCCAAGGAAGATGTCAAAGAAGAGACAGAGTCAGATAATGATCTCATTGCTCAAACTGCAGTCAAGTCTGAAATGCCATCTACCAGCAAAAAGAATGTTGTAGTCAAAGGAAAAAGGAAAAAAGGTGCGTGTGTATCACAAAAACCTCGGAGAAATTCAACCAGGGATACTAATAAGTATAGGCTAAACTCAAAAGCAATGTTCAATCCTGCCATTAAAGTAGAAAACACCATAATCATAGATGATGATTCTGAGGATGTTGAAACAAGCACTAGGAAAAGAGCAAAGAAGACTCCTTTTCCCAAGAAATCTGTCAGCAAAGGAAAGGGAAAACTTACACCACCTACAGGCCCTGTAAAAAGAGCTTCAACTAGATTAGCTAAGGCTAAAGAGATGGCTAAAGGCATCAGTGAATTCCCTGAAGAAAAACGGGAATACTTGGAAGATTCAAATTACTTACCAGATGTACCTGGAGCTATGGATTCATCAAGTTCTGAAGAAGAACATAGCTCATAATTGATTTCAAAATACCAGGTTAAAGCCAAAGAACCTAGTGTTACTTTAAATCTGAATGAAACTGCACCCTCTGAAGATTGTTCAGGATTCAGGGTCGAGATAAGAACTGATAAGGAAAAGATTAAAGAATTTCAGAAAACCATAAAGCAGTTAAAGAAAGAAAAGATTCAGATAGAACAGTGGAATGCTCGCCAACATGAAATAATTCAAAGTCTTAAAAAGAAGAAGAAGGAGCAAAGGGTGTTGCTTAAGGAACTCAGGGAAATCAATTTCAGACTTTACTGGCACAATGTTGTGTTAACCACAAAGCTCAAGCAAAAAAATGCCAAAGCCTCTGCTGCGATTTTATCTTAAAGGTAACAGGAAGATTGGTTACAATTTTGTTTAAAGGTGCTCCAGGAGATATGGCAAATAATTACTCGTTTTGATCAAGGAAATGCTAAGACTACGATTTGCTTTACAGAGTCAAATGAAATCCCTATTTTGTAGAGTCAAATGTATTGCTGGCAATGTTTGTTATATCAAGCTGTTGAGATGTGGACTATTTTGGAAATAGTAGCTCATTTTTGAGTGACATAATTTAGGATCTGGATACTCTTTGATTCTAGTCATTTAAAGCTGTCCTAGATAATAGGATCTGGTAGTTTCATAACTGTTTTAAATAGACAGAAGACATATCTTATGGGGGTCGAAAATTTGGAGATCTATAGAGACTTTTTGTGGAGATTATTGTAAAGGCATGTATGTTCAATTGACACTTAATAGCAAAGGCATATGGATGGTTAGACCTTCTCTTTTCTACTCTGTTATTTCATTTTTCATGCTTGAATTTATTATTCAAATTGCAATGCTTTTGGTTCTTGAATGTTAATTTATACAGTGAAGATTTTGCTGTAAAGAAAATTTTCAAGTAATGATTTCAAGCTGATACCCCTGTTTCTTTATAATATATTGAAACTAAACTTTGTGAAATTGACAAATTGAAGATTTCACTTTCTTTTTTCTTGAATTGGTTTACTCCATCTATGTATCTTCCTATTATTCAACCAATGGGATATGCAATGTTTTAATCTTGATTTTCATGCCATGCTGTAAGCTTGACCCAATTTTCAACCATTATACCAAAACCAAATCATAAAACCCTCAAAAATACTTTGTAATAAAATCAATGATGCCCTGACTTGCCCTTACTAGTCGAGTGCAACTTTAGGGACTAACATTTTTGGCGCCGTTGTCGGGGAGCGAAGAAACGAAGATAACTTCCCTGGGAAAACGACAAGTTTAGATTCAGATCTTGATGGTGAACAAGATTTTGGACATTTTCTAAAGACTGTGATTATTCACCTGGCGACTCCTCTGTAGTAATTCTGGCTCCTAAGAAACAAGGGAAAGGACCTAAAATTCCAAAAAATCCTCCACCATCAAATAAGAGACTAGTAACAAGGAAAAATCCAGATCCCAAGCCTGTAGCAGCAGTGCCAGACCCTGAAAAAATACTAAGAAAGCCTAAAGTTCTTCCTGGTTAGTCTTCACATTCAAAAGGGAAATTATCTTCAGAAAGTTCTCAGGCAGAATCTTCTGAGATCATTAAAACCCAAGCAAATGAAGATTTGAAACCCGAAAGTGAAATTAAGCCTGTTGTTGAGTTCGATACAGTTTCATTCCCAACAAATGTTTCAGAATTAAGTTCAAAACAAAGGAAGTTGCTTATTGAACTTATTAAACAGGAATATCCATACTTGTTGTCTGAAACTGGAGATTTGAGAGTTCCCAGCACAAGTGTTAAGAGTGAAATAGAGACTTCTGCATCATCTTGTGAATCTTTCTCAATTGAAGATTTCGGAACACATTATTATTATTTTGATAATCCTTTGTTTCTCAGTCCATTAACTGATCAAAGTCCAGAAGAGAAATCTACATCTATTGAAAGACAAGGTTCAGGGACAATACATATAAGTTGTAAAACACAAGGGATTGTTTCACCCACAACATCACCAATCTTGCTTATCCCCCAAACTCTAAACATAGCTAATATGGCCGTAGACAGAATGGACCAAATAGTTGCAGCTAGGTATGCTCCTCTGGTACTTCCTCAAGTCATGTATGCTTTTCCACCAAATGATTATATGAGATATTTGCCCAGATTTAATGGAGAAAGATCAGTTACTGCTGAAGAACATTTGAGTTCATTTTATAGTTTTGCAGACAATTTTAATGTAGAGCATGCTGATGTATGGATGAGATTATTCGTACAAAGTTTAGATGGAGAAGCGAGAAAGTGGTTCAGAAGTTTGCCTGCTAACTCAATAGCTGATATTATAGCTTTAGATGAGGCCTTTCTAAATCGATGGGCAGATAAAAAATATTTTCAGTATTACCTTACTAAATTTGGTGCTTTAAGGAGGAAACAAGGAGAATCAATTCCTGATTTTTCCAAAAGGTTCAACCTGATGTATGGTAAAATTCCAAAGGATATAAAACCTTCAGAGGCATCAGCCAAAATCACATTTGCCAATGCATTCGATGCCGAATTTTCCTTATTGCTTAGGGAAAGAAGAGCCACTACCCTCAGCCTAATGCAAGATGTAGCTATTGAGGTGGAATCAAACATATTAGCAGCAGACAAATTGAAATCCAGAAGCGACAGAGATAGAAAAAAGCAAAAAGAAGAGCTGCCTTCATCTTCTAATTCAACATCTGATATTGAAATGGATGAAATGACAAAGATGTTGAAAAATTTGACTTTTGAGATGGCAAGGTTGAAGATGGAACAAAAACAACCCAATAGACCTGCACAAGAGGGTGGTTATAGAAATCCCAATCAATTCAGGAGACCAAACAATGTACCCTAGATTTTACCAAGAGAAAGAAAAAATCAAGATGACCAAAAGGTATTACCTCCTTTTCAGAATAATGCAGTAGATGAGGAGGAAGATAATGATGGTACAGAAGAAGACTCTGCAGTTCACGTGATTGATTCTGAATCAGTCCCTTTACATGTAACACAAAAAGAATATGAAGATACTTTGATTGCAAATCAGTTTGAGGAAGGGGATGGAGAGGTGATTGTCCAGCATGAACCTACATGGAAAAGATACAATCTTAGATCTGATTCTCAGGCACCTAAAGTAGATACACCTATTTCTACAAAGAAAGCCAGTACTTCAGGTAAGACAGGGGCAATCAAAGGTGTTCCTAATGTTCAAGCAGATCATTCATTGAAGCAACCTGTCAAAGATAGCACTGCTGATATAAGGGAACCAGATAAAAATGTCTCTGCTTTCAATCTTGAACATGAAATCAACAAAATTAAAATTCCAGTACTATTATTAGAATTTCTGAAAATAGAACCATTCAAAAAAACTATCCTTAAGGCTCTAGAAGCTCCAATTCATGTCACTTTCTCAGATACTGTCAACCTTGAAGATGAAAATCCTGCTATTACTATTGGACCTCACATTGAAGACAAAATTGATGCCTCTCCACCTTTTTACATTTCACTAAATATTCATGACAAGATACTGCACAATTTCTTAATGGATTCTGGTGCTTCGCATAATGTCATGCCTAAGCTGGTGATGGAAGAATTAGGGTTCGACATTACTAGACCATATCATGATCTATATTCTTTTGATTCCAAGAAAGTCAAATGTCTTGGGCTTATGAAATATGTGGTCGTAACTCTTTCCCAATTACCTATGAAGAGTGTGGTGTTAGATGTTATCGTGGCTGACATACCACCAAAATTTGGGATGCTTTTTTCAAGATCCTGGGCTAAAAAGGTAGGTGGCACTCTGCAGATGGACCTAAGCTACGCAACCATACCTGTTTTTGGTGGTGAACAACAGAGATTATACAGAGAAGTCAGACTGGCTTATTTGGTAAGTGATCATGATAATCCCACTAATCACCCTATATATGCTATAGAAGATGATCTGGGCTCTTCTATTTTTCATATGAATGAGGAAATGGCAGAGGTATCAGTCAGCAAGTCAATAACTACAGTAAAAGATAGTGTAGACCATTTTTTTTGGAAAATGTATTTTCATGGGGCTAGTTCTAAAGAAGGTTCTGGAGCTGGTATTGTCTTCATTTCCCCTACCAAGGAGGTTATTCCAATGTCATATAAACTTGAATTTGACACCACTAATAATATCAATGAGTATGAAGCTTTGTTGTTAGGATTGAAAGCTGCAAGAGACATGGGAATAAATGAGTTGTCTATTTTTGGAGACTCTGAACTTATTGTTCACCAGGTTAGAAATATATATCAAACCAAGCAGCAAAGATTGAAACAATATAGAAATGAGGTGTGGGATTATATAGATAACTTCTTCTTGGCATTCGATATTACTTTTGTTCACAGGGATTTAAATCAGCAAGCTGATTCTTTGGCATTTGTAGCAAGCAATTTTAAAAATCCGATGTTTCCTAATCTGAAGTTTCAAATTGAAGTTAAACACAGACCTTCAATCCCAGATAATATAAAACATTGGCAGGTTTTTAAAGATGATGAGGAAATTCAGAGATTTATGAAAACCATTGAAGAGTTTTCTAACATTTCGATTGATCAAGATGATGAAGATGCAGAAGCAGAAATACACACTACAAAAATTCTTCAAGATACTATTGCTGGTCACAAGATCATCGAATTGAAGACAAACCATCTGCCTAAGGGTTTGGTTCCATTAGAAAGGCTGTTCGATCACAATGATGTCTCCAAGAAGGCTGTTATCCAAACAAAAGAAACAGACGTGGAAGACTGTGACATTAGTTCAGATGCAAATTCCAGGTTGGTAAAAGTATCCAGGAAACTATCAAAAAAGCAGAAGGAAGCATATATTGAATTAATGAAACAATATTCAGATATATTCGCTTGGTCTTATGAAGAGTTGAAAGTGTTTGATATAGAAATTATTCAGCATAAAATCCCTCTAAAACCTGGATCAAAACTTGTAAAGCAGAAATTGAGGCAATTCAATCCTTTATTGTTACCAATAATAGAAAAGGAATTGAAGAGGCTGTTAGAAGAAAAAATTATAGTGCCACTAAGATACTCAGAATGGGTAGCAAACCTTGTGCCCGTCAGGAAAAAGAACGAAGAGATAAGGCTTTGTGTAGACTTCCGGAATTTGAACAGGTGTTCTCTGAAAGATAATTATCCATTACCAAAAATGGATTATATCTTACAAAAGGTTGTTGGCTCAAAAAGAATTTCTATGCTAGCTGGATATTCAGGGTACAATCAAATATCAGTAATGGAAGAAGACAAAAAGAAAACAGCTTTTACCACTCCATGGGGCACCTTTATGTACGAAAATATGCCTTTTGGGTTGATGAACGTTGGGGCTACATTTTAAAGAGCTATGGATATAGCTTTCATCGGCGAGAAAGACAGGTTTGTGGTAATTTACCTTGATGACATCACTGTATTTTCAGCATCAGATGAAGATCATTTACAACATTTGAAACAGACCTTTGAGAAATGCAGGAAGTACGACATATCACTTAATCCCAAAAAATCACATTTTGCCATGGAGGAAGGTAAGCTTCTTAGACATATTGTTTCGCCTGAAGGAATTAAAATAGATCCAGAAAGAGTAAAGGCTATTCAGCTAATCGACATTCCGAGAAATAAAAAATCCATTCAGTCCTTCATTGGTAAGATTAATTTTTTAAGGAGGTTTATACCTAACTTTGCAGAGATTGTCAAAAACATCACTGATATGCTGAAAAAGGATGGAGAAATTAAGTGGATACCGGAGGCAAGAGAATCCTTCGAAAATATCAAACAGGCTATTGTTCAGGCACCTGTTTTAATTAGCCTAGATTTTTCCAAAGAGTTCATGATTTTTTCATTTGCATCAGAAAATACCATAGCCGCTGTTCTTCTGCAAAGAAATGAACAAGGTCATGAGCAACCTATCTCATTCTTTAGCAAAACTCTCAGGGATTCTGAATTGAAGTATGATCTAATAGAAAAATAGGCTTATGCCTTAGTGAAGGATTTAAAATCTTTTAGAGTGTATATTCTTCAATAAAAAATTACTACTTATGTCCCAAGCAGTGCAGTCAAAGAAATATTGGTTCAGCTCGATTGTGAAGGTAAGAGGGGGAAATGGATAACCAAAATCTTGGAATATGATCTCACCATAAAGCCTACCTAGCTGATAAAGGGACAAGGTCTCTCCAAATTAATGACGGAATCCAATTACAAAGCAATTGGATTATACCATCTTTCAGATATGACACATGAATCTTCTGTTCAGATTGAAGAAAATGATTTACAAATAAACAACAAGTATGTTTCTTCAGAATGGTATAAGGACATCATGTTTTTCTTGCTGAATTTTCAATCTCCCCCAAAATTGGATAAATTAAAATACAAATCATTAAAGTTGAGAGCTGTAAAATATTGTATTATTGATCAGACCCTGTTTTGGAAAGATCCCAATGGTTTTCTATTAAGATGTGTAGACGAAAAGGAGGCTAAAAAAATCTTTCAAGATTTGCATCATGGTGTTTGCAGAGGGAATCATCATTGGAAGGCAACTGCCTTCAAAATTATGAGAGTAGGCTATTACTGGCCAGTTCTATTCTCAAATATTTTTGCTCAGGTCAGGGCATGTGAACCCTGTCAGAAATTTGCCGGAAAACAGAAACTTATATCGATGCCTCTGAAACTAATCATTGGCCACAGACCGTTCCAACAGTGGGGATTAGATTTCATTGGAGAAATTAATCCCACTTCATTAGGTCAACATAGATGGATTCTTACAGCCACTGATTACTTTACAAAGTGGATAGAAGCAATTCTGACTCGAAATACTACAGACAAGGTAATCATGGAATTTCTAGAGGGATATATTTTTTCTAGGTTTGGCTGTCCTAAAAAGTTGGTCACTGATAATGCACAGGATTTTAAGTCAAATTCCATGCTTGAATTTTGCAATAAATACAATACCAAATTGGTTCATTCTACTCCCTACTACCCCCAGGGAAACGGATTGGCTGAATCTTCCAATAAGACACTGGTAAGGATTATCAAAAAGTTGTTGGCAAAAAATAAAAAAACATGGGATTCTAAGTTGAAATTTGCTTTATGGGCTGATTGCATCAGCAACAAGAAAGCTATTGGGACATCTCCCTTCCAGATGGTATATGGCACAAAAGCTATCCTTCCAAATCAATTGGGCCTACCAGTTTTGAAGTTTTTGCAAGAAGAACAGGAAGAACCCAATGATGTACAAAGAAGGATTTTTCAGCTCATTAAAGTTCATGAGGCCAGAGAACAGGTTAACCAGAAAGCTGCCGCTCATCAGAACAAAATCAAGGCTACAATTGATAAAGGAACCAAGAAAGATGTTTTCAATGAAGGAGATTTGGTATTGAGATGGGATGCCAAGAGAGAAGATAAAGCAAAACACGAAAAGTTTGATAATTTGTGGTATGGTCCTTTCAGGATAACCAAGGTAATGAACAATAACACTTTCCTCCTTCATAATTTAGATAACACTGAAATTTTTGGGGGCCCAGTGAATGGGAGGTTATTGAAGCATTATTTCATCTAAAGGTACGACAGGTTAGAGTTAGTACAATAGGTTTTCTTTCAATAAAGACTCCATATACCCAATGGACTTGTTTTTACAGTTATGCAGAGAATAAAAGACAGCCAATCACAGGGAAATAAATGAATCAGAGATGAAGGAAAGGCAATGGTCTGCAGTTCTTGGAGTTTAGTTCAAAACTCCATCCCCAGAAGGAGCCAATGTTAGTCTCTAATTTTGTCTTGGTTTAAGTAAGAAACCCTTGTCCTAAACCCTCCTTACCCATCCCTCATTTTCTACTTTCAGCTGTTTTCATTTTTTAGATTTTGGATATTTCATGATTTGCATTAAAATTTTTGATGATTTATTTGAGTTTTGATTATGAAAAACATTATTTAAACTAGAAGTGTCTCCTTTATACCATTGGAATTTTCAAATTTCAAGTTGTCAAACGCGCTACGGGAATAAGCCTATTCCCGTAGCGCCAAATAATCATGCCATAACGTGCACCTGCTATCCCAATTTAGTTATGATAACAAGATCATGAGTTAAGACTTCATGTGTTCCCACGAGAATTTGGTAATCATTTCTAAATCCAACAAGTTCAGAACATAATCGCTATACACGCACGCAGGGTTCATTTCAAAATCCCCTGTTATTTAATGAGTATTATGTGATCGGTTTGAGTTGTTTTAAGTTCAGCCTTGCAGGGAGAAATACAGGTATCCATTCAAAGCAACAGGCATATATCAACAATTGCAGGAAGGGAATTTGGAACCCGAGGGAGTTAGTTGCAGATTTGAGTTTAATGGTGCGAAAGCGGAGTGGACAAGTTGCTAGAATCGAACTAGAAGGTGCCAAACTCCTTGAAGCCTACCCTCAGATGGCTCAAAGATTCAGAGATGCCGGGTGGTTTGAGTTCCTCACTACATTTCAAGGATATGACGAACAGGTTTCCATGGAATTTTCTTTGAACTTCGATGGTCATGAGGTCAAAATCGGCAAGATGATGATGCTGATGATAGAGCAGACTATAGCCAAGGCTTGCAGGCTCGTGGTTGGAGGGGAAAGATGGTGGAAGAAGGAACATGTGGTCACTGAGTTTGTGAATCAATTCCTCCTTCTAGATAAGCAGAATCCAGATTGGAGAAGGGGAATTCCTCGCAGCTGGGTTCGACCCGAATGGCACACTACCCTGGTGGTGATTCACAGATACATCACCTGGGAAGGGAGGTTTTCTTTGATCTACATCTACCATATCAGAACACTGATGCATATAAACGATGACTACCCTTTAAACCTTCCTTATTTCCTGCTTAAAAGTTTGACAAAAATGTCCAAGAAGGTGCAGTCGATTTCCACTAATGCCAAAGGCAGTTTGTTCCATAAAGTCCTGATTAAAACCCTAGTCATGTCTGCCCTGAATGAACTACAGAAGCCCTGGAATTGGCTCACGGAATCCTTAAAGCCTATTACTCAATCCAATAAGCCTAAAAAGGGCAGAGGGAGGAAAACTGTTAAACAGAGTCGAGATATTGCTGATGAAAACCCTGTAAAAGACGAATCTTCTGATATCAAGGTAACTAAGAAGAGCAGGAGTAAGAGACCTAGATGGGAGCCCGAACATGAAATGCTTCCTGAGGAAGATGTCAAAGAAGAGACAGAGTCATATAATGATCTCATTGCTCAAACTGCAGTCAAGTCTGAAATGCCATCTACCAGCAAAAAGAATGTTGCAGTCAAAGGAAAAAGGAAAAAAGGTGCGTGTGTATCACAAAAACCTCAGAGAAATTCAACCAGTGATACTAATAAGTATAGGCTGAACTCAAAAGCAATGTTCAATCCTGCCATTAAAGAAGAAAACACCATAATCATAGATGATGATTCTGAGGATGTTGAAACAAGCACTAGGAAAAGAGCAAAGAAGACTCCTTTTCCCAAGAAATCTGTCAGCAAAGGAAAGGGAAAACTTACACCACCTACAGGCCCTATAACGAGAGCCTCAACTAGATTAGCTAAGGCTAAAGAGATGGCTAAAGGCATCAATGAATTCCCTGAAGAAAAACAAGATTACTTGGAAGATTCAGATTACTTACTAGATGTACCTGGAGTTGTGGATTCATCAAGTTCTGAAGAAGAACATAGCTCAGAATTGATTTCAAAATATCAGGTTAAAGCCAAAGAACCCAGTGTTACTTTAAATATGAATGAAACTGCACCCTCTGAAGATTGTTCAGGATTCAGGGTCGAGATAAGAACTGATAAGGAAAAGATTAAAGAATTTCAGAAAACCATAAAGCAGTTAAAGAAGGAAAAGATGCAGATAGAACAGTGGAATGCTCACCAGTAGGAAAGAATTCAAAGTCTTAAAAAGAAGAA
>JASDQU010242611.1:73540-92948 GCA_032191745.1 Picea mariana | reverse complement strand
TGGTAAGGATAAATTTGCGTGGGGTTAGTCCCAACAACAAGCATTCAATGATTTGAAGTAGCACTTGTGCTCAGTCCCAGTACTTTCACTACCAGACCTACAACAACCCTTTGAGATCAAGACAGATGCTTCAGACTATGCGGTGGGCGTTGTTCGCACTCAACACGACCACCCTATGGCCTATCATAGTGAGATAGTATCAGATTTTGTCCATAAGTACCCTACTTATGAAAAAGAAATGTACTCCATTGTGCAAGCCTGTCGCCAGTGGAGACATTAAATTCTTGGGAAGGAGACAATCATCCACATTGATCATAAGCCACTGCAGCTCATGGAGACACAAGGAAAATTGTAGAATGATTGCCATCAAAAGTGGTCCACATACTTGTAGCAATTCCACCTCAACATCAAGTATAAAATAGGAAGCACCAATCGCATCACTGATTGCCTCAACAGACCGCCAGTTGTGGCACTCACCACAGTGATAGAATCCTACGGCCATGAGACCTCTAGATGCCCCCAACTCTATGAGACAGACTCGGACTTTGCCACCACCTACCAAATGTTGGGTGCAAATGCAGTTGTCTATAATTTCCATCTTTAGGATGGGTTTTTGTGTCATATGGGCCATATTTGTGTTCCATCAAGTGAGCGTGAAAAGTTGATCCAGGAAGCCCACTACAGTCGGGTGGCAGGACACTTTGGAATAAAAAAGACAATGGCGATGCTACATAAAAATTTCTACTGGCCGAAACTTCAACAGGAGATCAACAAGTATATCAGGTCCTGCAGTGCCTGTGCTATTGCCAAACCGACCACTAAGAAATAGGGCCTGTACACCCCTCTTCCTACTCCTGATAGGCCATGGGAATCCATCTCAATGGAATACATGTCGGGCCTCTAGTCCACCGAGCAGGGAAATGATTATGTTTTTGTGGTTGTTGATCACTTTTCTAAGATGGCAATTCTGGTTGCCTACAAGAAGAAC
This sequence comes from Picea mariana, assembly GCA_032191745.1. Taxonomy (NCBI): domain Eukaryota; kingdom Viridiplantae; phylum Streptophyta; class Pinopsida; order Pinales; family Pinaceae; genus Picea; species Picea mariana. The sequence goes on along the minus strand of JASDQU010242611.1, from coordinate 91,960 downwards.
ATCACAACAGACACCACTTCCAAGATTTTCTTTGAACGAGGCTGGGTACATTTTGGAATCCCACAAACCATTATTTTAGATTAAGATAGTCAATTTCTCAGCACATTCTGGTTGAGCCTCTGGTCACTGCTGGACATAAAGCTCACCAAATCCACGACTTTCCATCCCCAGATAGATGGCCAAACTGAGGTTGTCAATCAAATGATTGTGCATATCCTTCGCATGTATAATTCAAAGAACCCTCACACATGGGATGAGATCCTTCCCTATGTCCAAAATAGCTACAACCAAGCTCTGCATAGCTCAACTGGCCACAACCCCTTTCAGGTGGGGTTGGGATTCCAACCATTGGGTCCCATAGATGTTGCACTTCCCCTTGTGGTCACCTCGACTGACTCATCTCCTACGCCAATTGGATTTGACAAAGCCACCCAATTCATTGAGAAGATCCATCACATCTACCAATAGGTTTAGGATATCCTATAGAAGTCCAATGACAAGTACAAGCAACGCCATGATCAACGTCGAGTGCCACATAAGTTTCAGGTGGGTGACAAAGTTTGGTTGCACTTGCAGAAAGAATGCCTTATAGGACCCCATCGGAAGCTTCGCCCACTCCGTTATGGGCCTTACACCATCACCAAGGCCATGGTGGATAATTGTTTTGAGCTCAACATTCCTCCTTTCCTTGTCCTGCACCCACCCAATGTTCAAAGTGGATCTCCTTCACCCTTATTTCCCACCATTATTGGACACCTTAGATGTAGCAGAGAAAGTAACACCAAAAGAAATCAAACTTGACTAAATACAACATATATCCAATGATCATATTTTGAACACACAGATCAAGGGAACTCAACAACAAAGGATCCAACTTTATCGAGTTGTCAAAGCAGGGCAACTCCTACACGAAGGCAAGTGGCTCACCCGGGGCCAAATTCAACAGAAATTTCCTCATATGATGGGGGAAATCAATGCAATGAATAAAATTACTTCCTAAGGAGGGAGGATTGATCCAGGTGGATATCGGTGGCCAGCCACCTTTTCCAACTAGCTCAAAGTAGTTTTCTGACAATTTTAGCAATTTACTATTTTTAGCAGTTTTAACTTCTGGGGCCATTTTGAGGGCCTAAATGAAGGTTTTTTTGGATCGAGATTTTCAATGATATTCAAAAGAATGATTGAACCCCCAAAATGAATATCCTCATGAATACCTTTCCAGCAGGCTATCATACGCCTAAAATGAAGATCGTATGAAAAAGTTACGACCCCGGGAAGTTGATGTACTAATTTACCCAAACAGGGCCCACATGACTTTTGGTGCTTCATCTCCTAGGGTTAGGTTTTTGGATGTCTATAGTTTTTGGCATTCCTGTTTATTGTAAAAATTCCTTCATATCCTCATTTTAATCATCTTCTTGCGAATGAGCGCAACCATCACATCTCTTCTTAGAGATAAGCCACCACCACTCCAGCAAGCTTGTCTCCATTGCATTTTACAGTTTCATCTTATTTCCTTATTGAATAAAAAACTAGTTTTACTGTATCTCTATTATTTTGTGTTAAGAACCTGTTAATAATCTATAGTCATTTTGTTCTGCTCATAAAATATGGATCACATGGTCCTTTGTGATCCAACCCTCTCTGCATCAACACTTTGATTAAATTTCTTCACCCAACCCATACGATCTTCTGACTCTCGTGTAATAAAAATTCCATCTTTGCTTATACACTCCTCTCACTAGAAAAAGTCCTTCTTTTCTATCCTCGACCTTGGAATATCACCAAAAGTATTGACCTTGATCTCTCACCAAAGTCTCTCACACTAGGCGAGTCAAATCGAGTGTCTTTATCTTTCACTGTAGCCTTTCTTTTAGAATCACGAGTTACAATATAAATCTAATCTCCATAGTGATCCATGGTTGAGATTACTTCTCACACCCACTTAATATTTACATGCTTATATTATGTGCTAATTACTTTGAGCAATTTTCTTAAATAACTCAACTCACTAATAAAAAACTTTTACTTTAATTAATTTCTTTTAACTAAAGTAAGCTCACACTAGGATTTCAACGACTTCCACATGCTAGACACAAGACAATGTGAAAGTACCTATTTGATGCTACCACTAAAATCAACACTCCCTCTTAGAAAGGAAGGTACTTCACCCTGGAGTTGGCTCTATATTCGTTACTATATCCACTACCATTCTTGCTCTCCAATCCACCTAGTTGGTTGCTATCTCTAACACATAAGCTATCTATACCATCATGATCTAACTTATCTCCGAAGACTCACTGCCTCTGAACATGTTCCTATAATCCTTCTTCTCTTGAGTATCCTGCATGTCCATATCGTACCATGAATCCTTCTCGATAGACTTGGAAGGCTCCTCTTTCCCACATGAACCTAAAGGTTGACTCCCTCTGAGCTGCTCAACCTTTGGAGCTACCTACTCTGTATTCTCTGCCACTCTATTGCTTGCCATTGTTTGCATAGGTAGGCCCTTTATCCTATACAATTTTCTCTCTTTAAATACAAAAAAAGTTGTTTTTTTTTTTAGCTATATCCTATGGGATTAATCAACACCTTTCCATCCTATAATTATACTTCAAATCCCTTCTTCTCAATCAATGAAATTGAGATCACACTCCTCTTTTTTTTTGGCACCCATAACACTTTTTTCACTCTCAATGTTCCTCCTAACTCCAACTGGAATGATATTTTTCCAAATTCATTCACTGAATGCTTGGTCCCCATACCAAGTTCCACATGCATCTCTAAATTAGACTCTATGAATCTCTCGAACACCTCTCACGATCCTATCATATGACATGTGGATCCACTATCTGTCAACCATGCACCAGTTGATATGGTGCCCAAGGAATTCTGGTAAACAACTAAGAACTCTATCTGTTCAAACTTCTTTCAAAACTCATCCACCTGGGTATTTACTGTCACATTTACCTTTGGTTATGCTTCATTCCCCCCCTTCTTCTTGTGCATACATTGACCTGCATAATGTCAAAACTTGTGACATGAAAAGCACTTGACTTCTCTCATTCCCTTCTTCTTATTGGCATCTTAAGTGGTATAATCTCCACTGGAAATCCTCTTGAACTTTCCCTTCTTTTCCTGGATGGAAATAGAAAGGTTCTCATCAACATTCTTTTGCCAACCTCCATTCATTTCTTCATCTCGAAGTTCCTCCTGAATGAATTCATCCCACAACCTTGACCAATATGGGAGCTTCTTTCATGCCACAATCACTTTGATGCATGATGTCCACTCCTTCCTAAAGCTTTTGAGCATTGTCCTCATCTCGAACCTGTCGGATCCAGGTGAGATAACTTGTCACCATATCTGATCCTGTCATATTTGTGTCCTTGAGCTTCTCTCTCATCACCATTTTGCGATTCTCATTCTTGCTATGAAATAAACTCTTTAGAGCCTCCCACATATCCTAGGAAGTCTTATTCCCTAATAAATGAGGGATCAAGTGATCCTTCACTCCATGTGTAATGATGTATCTAACTTTCACATCCTTCTAATTATGGATGACCATATCTATTACATCTGTTGGTGGAGTTATCTGAGGATTATTAAATTCTGAGATCCTTCTCTCCATCAACACTTACATGATTTACTCCTTCCAAGGAATATAGTTGGAAACCTCATCCAACCTATCCTTGAATCACAATCCAATTTCCATCTCCAATATTTGATCTGATAACACTCTGTTGAAACTATCCTTGTACTATCATGTATGGCCCTGTACATGCTTGTCAACATTGTGACCCGCATATATATGTGACTGTCACCACAATGATCCATGTATGTATGTGACTGTCACCACTGTGACCCACATACACCTACGTACACCTGTAAAAACCCATGTTCTACCTCAATATTGTTGTTTCCTTGAAATTCATCCTTTGATTTCTGCCTCCTGGATATAGATCTAGCTAGATATTCTTACAATTGATATTATTTGTGCTCTTGGTTTCCTCCCTTCAAAGAATAGGATTTGATACCATGTTGAAGTTTCCCTGGAATCAACCCTTGGTATTTTTTGATACCATGTTGATATTTTAGCACTCTACTTAACACCCGACAATTAGCTCAAAATAAAATCACTTTATATCCTTAAAGCACAATTGAGTAATCAAATAAAAATGCAGTGAAAGAATAAACTATGAAACCAAAATATCACACATAAGACACCAATATTTTCAGGTAAACTTCCCCTGGAAAATCCCCGAAGGGAAAACCTATACTTAGATGCTTTATTAAGGTTAAATCAGGGCTCCTGTAACATGGAAAATGGTCTACTGAGAGAAATACAACTACAAACAAACCCGTCCAAATCTGCTATGTCGTATGACCCCTGAATAATGCGATTTTCAAGGTGTACATGATTTTCCTTTAGCTGACCCGCACACATACGTGACTTCATCCACTGTGAAATGTGTACATGTATAGAAAACCCATACAGACACTTTCTTACGAAGCTACACTTTCCTCTAGATTATATTCTCTAAAACCCACCCACAACTAGATTTTTTCTCTCTTCTCCTTGGCATGTGTGATCTCTATATGGAAGTCCTTCTCCACCTATAGAATATTTTGAGTCGCAGTCCTTTTTGATCCAAGCCTCTCTGCATCAACACCTGGATGAAATCTCTTCACCCAAGCTATGATGTCTACTCACTCTCGTGTAAGTAAAATTCCTTCTTTGCTTCTACACTCCTCTCACTAGTAAAAGTCCTTCTTTGCTATCCTCGATCTTGGCATCTCACCAAAATTCTTGACCTTGATCTCTCACTAAAGTCTCTCACAAGTGTATCTCACACTAGACGATTCAAATCGAGTGTCTTCCTCCTTCACCCTAGCCTCACTTTTATAATCACGAGTTGTAATCTAAATCTAATATCCAAAGTGATTTACAGTTGAGATTAATTCTCACACCTACTTAATATTTACATGCTTAGATTACATGCTCATTACTTTTAGAAATTTCCTTAAATAACTCAACTCACTAGTAAAAACACTTTTACTTTAATCAATTCATTTTAACTAAAGTAAACTCACACTTGGGTTTCGACGACTTCCACATGATAGACAAAATCCAAATGTAGAGGTACCTATATAATGATACCACTAACATCAACATGGAATACATCAATGTCCCTTGATCGATAAATTATACCAGGTGTTTGACATTAGAACCTTTATTAACAGTTGTTAGAATGTACTAGGTACCTTGACGCCCATTATCATTATCAATGGGTTGTCTTGCAATTGTTAATGGTATACATCAATGAATGATAATCAAACGATGTTTCACTATGTTCAATTTGAACTCCTCTATTCACATAGTGAAGACTCGTACCATAGTGATTGATTTGAAAACCTTAGGAATGTAGTAGCATCACAGGAAGGATCAGTTATCTATCTCTTGCCTCCAAAAATCCTTCACCGATTATGAGACATATATCCACTATGTATCTCTTTTGTGGATATGATCTATAATTGACATGGATCCACTATCTATCTCTTTCGTGTCCATGATCACTGATTTCTATATATACATTTTCATGGATCCACGATGTACTTGATTAGTGACCATGCTTATCATCACACCTAAGTATGGGTATGTTCACCTCATGGATTGAGTACTCTAACATGTCTCTGTGTTTGGTTGTTGTCCTTAGATTGGATTTTGGCGACCTTCACCCTGACACACTTCTCTTTAAATACTTATAATGTATTTTGTCCATCATTTACTCTTCTGACCTCACACATTAGGGGGAATTTTTTATAACATCAATTTCCACCTTTGAAGCATTTACAAGCTTGTTGGCCTAATCCCTATCCTATTTACAGACTACTATTCTCCATACCTCCTTCAAACCTTCCAAAAAACAATGTTTTGGAATATGTATGCACCCTCATAGTTATGGAACTTGTGTATACACGGGACACTTAAGGGATAGTCGAGTACATGTCAAAAAATGATTAAGAAAATATATTTATGCTTAGTTAAATGTTGAGTTACAGGCTTGGTTAGTTTCCTAACTCCTTTTAATCATACTCAATCGTCTATAACCAACTAGAAACTGCATAAAAGGACCATTTTGTTCAACGAGAAAGGAAATGACAAGTAATGATTCTTTTCACACCTTAAGAAAACCTTTGTTTGGCTATCCCCACCAAGTATAAAACCCTTATACATCCCTTTTGTTGTTGTTTTGAACTTGAAATCCTTGTTTCAAGCCTATTTCTAATCACCAAACTATCTTTCCAAGAGTTTCCCTCTATACTCTCTTTGGGCATGTGGTGGATTAAGATTCGAAACCATCTTGTATAGAAGGATCAGGGGTGGAGGAATCTTGGATCTCTCTCGATAGGGAAACACAACACAGGATGGATATAAATTTGTAATCACATTAACTGTTGAATAAATATAGAAACTCTTTCCTTCGAAATATGTTGTATTTGTAACATTTTGTTTGCAATATTTTCATATATATTTCATAGAATAATAATTGTTGAGATATTACTGTTATATTTCATTAGACCAACATGTATTTATTAGTATAACTACTTCTCTGTATAGGATTTCAAATTTGAGTTTCTTGTAGGTTGCAGAGAATGCATTGGAAAAGAACGAAGAGGTTATGGAAATTGGGAACGACATCAAGCGTAGGACTCTGGGTGAGTCAATATTTCCTTTCTTTTCCATAGTTAGTTATTTATTTTGAAATCAATTATTGTATCGTTATTGCATGTTCTATTTGGGAATTTTTTTTTGGACAATCATTGGTATGCTGAATTATAGCCCACTATTGTAGGGGATTTTCCTCGAAAATACTCTACTACACCATTAATTTCCCTCCCTTGACACTCTAATGAAGTTGTAGCGTCTACTATTATCGTGCCAACTATAGTGTGGAATATGGTTCTGGAACATCCATTGATAAAAAATCTTCGCGCATACTAAGAATGCTCATGTCGTGATGAGAGCATATTTATGTGTATATTGGGTACTTTGAGTGTTCCATACTTAACAATTTCTTTATCTAAGAAAAATATTTCGCAAATGAATTTAAATCATATAGTGTTATCCACTCTTCTTCAAATGGCTAGACATCACTAGATTTTTCATTCCTTTTCTTTAGATAAAGTATGATTCAAGAATATTGTGTTGGAATAGGAAAAAACAAATAGATGTGAAAATAAAGATTCCAAGAGCATTGGTGGTGTTAACAGACACCGTTATCACTTAAGGATGATGAGAATAGTTCCATGAGTATATGATGTGATATACAAATATAAGAGATTGTCCATTTATTAGTTTAGGTCCATAATTGAAACATAAAAGTATGGGACCACACACGCCATAATTGTTCATATAATGTAGATCTATAAGATCAAGGTAGACAATGCCAACTCTAAGAATCCAATTATGTCCACACCTTGATTGAATCCCTCTTCATGGTAGACTACACATTTTGAAAAGGTGATTTTACAACAAGAAATTATGGTTCCAACATCCCCCCTTGAAATCAACTTGAAGGACAAATCAAATTATAAACAAATCACATAACAATAGCCCCTTAATTTGATAGGGACTACAAATTATCACACCAAAGAAAAATTGATCTAGATAAATATAATAAAGAAACATTTCTACCTCGAGATAAAAACCTATGAATGATCATATCAATTAATCCAAGGTATAGTAACCCTCACTAAAAAACGTTTGAACAACTATCACCTCAACAACATTCTCCTTATAATCTACTATGAAATCAATGAAACAATCCATTCTCGATGTTGACAAACAAGAGCATATCCAAACAATATTAAAATCAATAACAATATTTTGAAACTACTATCTAAAATAGACCTAGTCGATCAATAAACTAGACAACAAGACAACAATACATCATAAACAACAAGTCTCTAATCATCACATAAGACATCTCTATCAAATAAGAATATGAAAGGATCCAACAATCATCAAATAGGTGCATGTTGTGACACACAATAATACTCAATCAACATCTCTATTGTTATTCTATAATAAATAGTCAACACTCTTGTACATTAGTATTCAACACAAGAAGTCAAACCAATCTCTACATACTCCAACAAACAACTTAGTCGAACTCAATTTAGTTAGTATTAACAACAAGTCCTAGTTGATCACTCAAATAAATATCTCAAACTGGATTTAGTTTATCAAAACATCAATAACACCCCCCCTTAATCATAATTTTCACTTCATGGTTTTTGAAAGAAGTTGAGATGAAATCAGAATAGGGCTTCCAACCACTCATTGGAAATATATTGGTGTCTTATACACTCATAAATAATAGTTTCATACATCTTAGGTCAAAAAAAAATTATGTGTTTATGAAGATAGAAAATCAAGGGGTCTCATAGGCACTCAATATAATTAAAATTTTGAATGGCTCATCGACACTACTTCAAGGGTTTTTTAATCCCATTATTTCTTATGATTCTCGTTGATTATCATGAGGTTCTAGAAATAGAGTTTCAAGTCTTGGTTCAAAGCACAAATATCCATGAAGCTGCCAGATCCTGAATCACTCCTGATGACCATTGAGGAGCCATATAAGAAACATAATCATTGGACATTAGTAACAATTCAATGCTTCATCTAATTATGAAGTTTTTTAACAACAAGGAGGAAGAATTACAATTAGTAAATCAATTTTGAGGTTTGATGAAATTCCATAGGAAATTTCACCAAGTAAAAGAAAAAATCTCTCACTTGGGAAGCTTGTTGGCTTCCCAAGACTATGATTTTCCACACAAGGAAAAATAATTGAGTATGCAAGCTAGTTGGCCTTCCAAGTAAGAAATTTTCCCTTTAATCTTTATTTGGGTGAAATTTTCCTTACCTGATCAAAGAAGGAGGTTAAAATTTCATATTTTTAAGCAAATAAAAATTAAAAAGGGAAAATCACTATCTTAAAAGGGCACTAGGCCTTCAAGGTCAAGGATTTGATCATTCAACCTCCCAAGGTCAACATGCCCCTCTTAGCCAATGAAATGATTCCATAACACTTTTTCTCAATGATTAAGGATTCCTTAAGCTAGTCACTCACCTAGCAAGCCATTCACCTTTCTTCCTTAGTGATTTGGTAACTAACATCCTTAGTTATTTGAAGGGATTATTGTGTTTTCTACTTGCTATAATATGAAAAAACTCACCCATTTATGTCTCAATGTTTCCTTGGTTTCCCTTCTTTATCATTTTCTCCATTGCCAATACAAGGAAAACACCTTCTAGCAGAGGATTTTGTAGAACCACCCCCCCTCCCCCACAAATTTCTAATGGATATTTTTAATCGATGCACGTAAATCATATGAAGTGCACAACTTCACTCATAAACATGACACACTAGTTCATTAAATAAATGAGTGCAATGACAATGGTTATACCTAATCCATGATAAAAAATAAATTAGGTACTTTAATTTCAAACATGCCCTAATTAATGTGTATATAAATTATAAGCACACTTCTGCATTAATTTATACAATGAAATCAAATGAGGTTTAGACAATTTTCTATACAAAGTTTTTTTTTATTTAAAAAACTACAAAAACATATTGGTCCTTTTCTATAGAAGAAGCACCAATGCATTCATTATATATTGTGCACTAGAGAATGTTTTATTATTTTGTGATGACACATTACAATGTGTCATCAGACTATAAGCACACTGGTGTATCTTTATGTAAGAAACATTGAATTAGGTTTAGTCGTTTTTTTTATAAAATATAAATTTTATTAAAAAAAAATCATCTTAATTGGTGCACTTAATAGTTCAAACATACATTGATACACCCTAATAAATGGTGCAATGCATAGTTTTTTTAGAAAATCAAATAATGCTCCATTAACATTCAATCACACTCATGCATTAATATCTACAACACATTGGATAAGGTTTATATATTTTTCTATGCAATATTTGTTTTTATTTTAAAAATTACAAAAAAATATCGATGCACTCCCATACAAAGAGAACTAATGTGTTCCTTATATAGGTGGATTAGATAACAATTCATTGTTTGATAACTTGCATAATGGTGTTTCATAATATGATAAGCCCATCGGTGCATGTATATGTAAGAAGCACAAAAGTAGGCTTAGACATTTTGTTATAAAATATAGCTTTTATTTAAAAACAAATTAAAAAATTAACCAGTGTGATTAATAACTCAAACACACACCAGTTATCACCTTGAAATAGAGCATCGTCTTACATTTTTTTTAATGGTGCACCACCATTCTATGAGTGCATTTATACGTCTTACTATCAAGTGCATTGAGGTAGGGTAAAATGAAAAAAAATACCAAGCCATAATTTCATTTTTTTACATTTCATTTAGTGCTCCCAACCACAAAAGCATTGATGTTCACCATCCTTGTATGACTGCCCTATTGTCATTGCTATCGTGTTTCTATATTCCTTAAGTCCTTCACCAATACAAATAAGTTGAAAAATACTTTCAAATTAAAAAAAAAAAAAGGAAGAGAAGGGAGCATGCAAAATAACTACGAGTTCTATTGTCCCAAGTTCCAACAAACAATATTCAAAGGACAAAAATATGATATATGTGTTGTAAATTACAACTTATAAGTAATATTGTTGAAAGAATAGTACACCACTACAAATATCCTACAACAAGATTGAGCCTAAGTATTACGACAACATTTTTCATTGCTATCATGTTGATATATTCCTTAAGTCCTTTTCCAGTACAGATTTGTTGAAAAATGTTTTCAAATTTCAAAAAAAGAAAAAGAGAAGGGAGCATGAAAACAAACTACGATATCTATTGTCCCAAGTGTTGGAATAGTGAGAGCGGAAGGGGGGGTGGGGCGGCTGAATCAATATGAACACTTTTTACCACTTTCAATCATAATATATAAACTTCAAATTTATCAACAACATATCATTTATTATTGCATCCAATATATCATGAGCATATAACCATAAGCAATACAATTCAACAATATCACATTAGATACACATTACACCATAATTTACATGGAAACCCAAATGGGAGAAAACCACCGAATGATTTCTTATATATATCAAGAATACATTCATAGGAAACACCAACTTCTAGATTCTTTAGGACTAACTCGAAGGAGGCACCAACCCCTTGATTTACAAGCATCAACCTGAAGGAAGCTACAACTCCCTGAATTCTTCATCTACAATTGGAAGGAGGCTCCAACCTGAAGGAACCTCCAACTCCTTTTGTTCTCTGGCTCCAACAAAAAGGAGGCTACGACCCCATGATTTATTGGTGTTGGGTATGTGTTATATTGTTTGCACGGGTAGTTCGACATGCAGGGGTTTGGGGGTAGCGCCCTCGAGAATTTTTTTTCCCTCAAGAAACATGTCACATTTTAACCTTGTTTTTCATGTTGCCTCAATTTTCGTGTCCATTGTTGGGCGGTTTTTCGACACATGGTTTTTTTCTGATGGTTTTCTATTTATGGTTAAGGAATTAGGGTTGTTGACTAATCTAGGTCATTAGGTTAGGGTTTTGGATGCCGCTGGCTCCTATATGTATATTGTGTTGTAAACAATGTATCACTATGAATGAATATATAATATGTTGGTTTTCCCGGTTTGGGCTTCCAGGGGAAAAATATCTGTGTTATGTTTGTATTTTCCATTGTATATTTTTTGTTCTTTTACTAAAAATCTATTTGCAGTAAGTATTGTGCAAGGTTAAAATCTACATTTGGTATCATAGCTTTGTTGGTTTTAGGGGGATGCCTTTGTGGTCAAGGATTTGGCTTGGGACTGTGATAAGCCTTGTTACAGTGGGATATCTGTGGTATTGATTTTTGAGGTGAAAATAAATGGCGAGAAATTCAAAAATGGAGACTAATAAGTTTAATGGGAAAATGTTTGAGTTGTGTAAGCTCAAGATGGAATATATGTTGGTGGACAAAGATCAGTTGATCACGGTAGATCCAGGTACTGCACCTATAGGAACTTCAACAAATGACTAGAAGAAGTTGGATTGGAAGGTGAAGAGCACAATCCAACTGTGTCTCTCAGATTTAGTATTACTGAATGTGTTAGAGGAAGCTACAACCAAGGATTTATGGGATAAGTTGGGGAAGTTCTATTAGTCTAATTGCCTAGTAAATAAATTATTCTCGAGAAAGAATCTATATAACCCGAGGCTGAGAGATGGAGACTCAGTGGTAGAGCATTTGAATGCCTTCAATACTGTGGTAAGTTAGTTAGTATATGTTGAGATTAAAATTTTAGATGAAGATAAATGTATCAATTTACTACATTCTTTACCAGACTCATGGGATAGTCTAGTTGTGGCCATAGGTAGTAATACAACTTCCTTGAATTTTGATGAAGTGGTCTTATCCTTGTTGTCGGAGGAGATGAGACGAAATAATATGGAACGACATAGCACAGACGCATTATTTGCAAGAGGACACTCCCAGGAAAGAAATAGATCTAAGTTCTCAAGTGGGAGATATAAGTTTAAGGGTAGATATAAATCTCCTGAAAAGTTTGTAAAGGTAGGTTGTAGATGTGGAAAATAAGGGAACTACAAGACACAATGTAGATCCAAATTTGATAAAAATAAGGGATCTGAAGAATCTCCTTCTATAGAAGAAAATACCTCCAAGGAAGAAGGAGGGGATATGTACTTGGCTTCTTCAAGAAATCATGCAAATCATGAGGCAATAAGTTGGATGAGCAAAAGACAGACTATAGTGTCACTTTCAACTACAGAAGATGAATACATGGCAGCCACTCATGCAAGTAAGGAATCAATATGGTTACAAAGATTGTGTTCAGGTTGTTGATTAATCCATGTCATTGGGTTAGGGTTTTGGATGTTGCTGGCTCCTATATGTATATTGTATTGTAAACAATGTATAACTATGAATGAATATATAATATGTTGGTTTTACGAGTTTGGGTTTCTAGGGGAAAAATATTTGTGTAATGTTTGTATTTTCCATTTTATCTTTTCAGTTCTTTTACTGAAAATATGCTTGTAGTAAATATTGTACAAGGTTACAATCTACAACATGCACCAACCTAAAGGAATCTCTAACTCCCTGAGTTCTCCAGCACCAACCAGAAGGAGGATACAACCCCCTTTCCTTGCCCCATCCTGCCACCCTAAAATATCAATGTAGACTCATTGTTACTACCACTTATCAACCTGTAACTGCCACTATCACTGATGTATCAACTAACCTATCACTGTCCACATCAACCAACCTGTCGTTGTCACTATAGTTATCACTGATATACCATCATCAACCAACTATAACAAGATCCACTCACATGGATACCAAAACCATCACCATACCATGTACATCAACCTATCCCATACCATGTACACCAACCATGTACCAAACCTTGTACCATATCATGCATCAACCATGTACCAAACCTTCTACCATATCATGCATCAACCATGTACCAAAACCTATACCATATCACGTACCAAGATCACCAAGAAGTTCCTCTAACAATGTACCATATCACGTACCAATATCACCAAGAAGTGTCTCTAATAATGTACCATATCATCATCAATATATGCTTCAAGCATATACCATATCACTCATGATATGTCTCAATCATGCCATACACCATGTACCATAAGATATCATCAATTATGTGCCTAAACTAAGTACCATAAGATGTGCCTCAAACATGTGATAATATCACCATTACATATACCAAACCAGATACCAAGATAGATAAGATATACTTCTAAGAATGTATCATATCATCACAAAGGTGTACCATATCATGTACCATCATCATCAAGACATACCTCAAGCATGTATGATAAAAATAACCCTCAATAACACATGTAAATAATACCTATGATCCTGTAGTGCACATGATACAAAAAATTATAGACCTATATCTCTTCCTCAACTTCAAAAATAAGAGAATAACATCTTCAAAGAACTTTACCTCAATCTCACGAGACTAGTTTTGGATTAGTCACAAACCCTAACTTTCAACAAGCATAAATCCATACTTGTAATGAATAAAGGCCTAAAATTTTAACCATAGATACTATGAGCTATTTCTTCCATCTCCTCAAAATTTCATGGTATGAAACTTCTCAAAGTAGAAGTTATAGTGAACATGGAAGACCTTGCTGAATTCTATCCTATTCTGGAGAGCAAATTTGTACAACATTCCACGTGCTCAATATTTGATATCCAATTCTAAAACTCCCACAAATGATACTACACACTATTATATTTCCACCGAAATTGGGCTCATATAATTTTTATCCATGAATAAGTTATGACTTTTTTACTCGAAACACCTATTTGAGACTAGTTTCAGGACTAGTAAAAAATGATATCTTCCACAGTGTGTATCGCCAGAATTACAACAACCTAGAAGATGAAATTTTTACCATAATTACCTTGATATGTATTCTCAACATCCTCCAATGTTTCTACATGAATCATTCTATTAAAAACGTTATAGCGAAAATGGTATGATGACCTTTAAATAACATACCTTAGAACACATCATCACAATACTTCATCCTCCCTTAGAATTTCACCCTTATCCACTTCATATTCCCTCTAAAATTCACCTTACATCTCCTTGGTTATCTCAGATAAAAATAAATTGAGTTAATGTAACAAAAGAACTCATAGGTGCCTTATTTATACTAGATATGGCACCCTCTTTTTAGGGTTGACTTGACCCAAATAAAATTCAATTCATTTTTTAATGATTATTTCATTGAGTTCGAATTTACCAACAACATCCTTAATATTGCCCGCACGGGTGTAGATGGATTGGCAAGTGTCGTGTAAATGGAAGGAAATTTGTAAAATGAAGTCTCATGTTCGATTCTCACCCGGATTTACTCAAGCGCCATTCTTGTGGGATGGGTGGTTGCACCTGGGGTTATAGTGGTAGCCGACGGGGATTGACCCCGTGTCATGCGAGTATGAGAAACGCCAGTTGTTGATTCCCCCAGTACAAAAACAAAAAAACAAAAAAACAAAAAAACAAACAAACAAACAAACACCCTTAATATTTATTGCAATGGGGCCGACTTGTAACTGATTGTTTTCAAGAAATTTTCTTCTTTTAATTAACTTGGGTCCAACTTGTCACTTCTTGTTACAACTATTTAGGGCTTCTTAACCATACTTTGGGGCTTCCATATTCAAGAGGGAATATCTCCTCAACCGTGAGGAACCACGTGACACACCACCTACCATTGGAAATGGAATGATGAGTACTATCCATCTATGAGTGTGTTACCTACATTTACACTGTCCTTCATATCCCTATTCTTCAAATAAATTTGGGTTTCATAACCACACATCTCAGGCTTCTTGTAGACTTCTTCAAATTCACCCATCACATCTATTGACATCAATGAAAACTACTTATGTTGACATCAATGACAACCATCTATGCAAAAACATCAATGAAAACCAACTATCCAACAAGCAATCTTTAAAGGACAAAAATCTAACTTATAAGTTGTAAATTACAATTGATAAGTCACATTTTTGAAAGAATGCTACACCACTACAAATATCCTACAACAAGGTTGAGCCCAATAATTACCACACCATTTGTAGGTATATCTTAACAAAGTTACAACTTATAAGTTAATTTTTCAAATCATGTTACACCACTACAAATATCCTACAACAAGGTTGATCCCAAGCATTACCACAACATTTGTAGGAATATCTTAACCACTTCACATTTCCATTCCATTCATTTTATGACCTGATTTATCGCATTTTCCCTTCAATTGATTTTACATGAGCTCATCTACCATTCCACTAATCCATAAGATCTTATCCACTACACAAGGTTCACACTGCATTCTAATGTGCTCACATAGGATTCTATAGGATACTATAGGATATTCCACACATAGGGTTCTACAAGATCCTATAGGAGAGTCCATACACATGCTTCTACATGACACTACATGAGAGTCCATACATAGGATTCTACAGTATACTATAAGAAAGTGCATACGCAAGCTTCTACAAGATACTATTGGAGTCCATCTACCAAGATTTCTAAGGAAAAATATGACCTTGAACCTACAACAAACTACAAGAATCAATCAACAAGGATACTATAGGAGCCTACAATAGATAATACACCCAAATTTATGCATGAGGAACAACACAAATAATCTATAGGATACCATGTCTCCAAAATGGCATTATATTGGAATATAGAGGGTACTCTATCTCCATGATCACCTTCTACAAAGCACTTTTTCTATGTGAAAAATTCAAAGTGAACACTCTAGCACCTCCGATACATGTAGACATAAACAACCTTCATGCATACCATCTCATCCAATAATTACAAAGGTATGTCACCTATCCTTGAAATCTAGTAATCATTATTAGTTACATGTCATAACCCAATGTTCTCATAACAATTATTATAACCAACTCAACATAACTCATCAAGGTGGGCTTGGATACTTGAGTTGGAGGAGTTATCTGACATAAATCCAAGACAACAAGGATATTAATGCCAACAATGATAATACAAGAATGGGGTAAAAAGGGACAATCTACCTAAGCCAATAGATGAGGTGGCTTACCTTCTCTTGAAAGACATCACTTGTGAAGGTAGATTAATCATGATATATGCTTATCATTTTATATTTCTTCACCAATTGAGAAATTTGTTTCATCAAAGATCTAAATGAGAAATTTGTTTCATCAAAGACCTAAATAAAATCTCAATATATGCTTCTTGTTACAATCTTTGAGTGAAATGAGTACCAAAGTCCAAAAGGGAAAAGAAGAAGCATTATCCCACGATGGGCTAATAAAACTAGTAGTATGTGATTCCCTAACAAGACAACTTGAAAAAGTATAATGGGAAGAATTCATCACAATGAGTAGGGAAGAACTCATATCTCTGCAAGATGAAACGAAGAAACCATTCCTGAAAAGGACTCTAGGAGGAAGAAAAAAGAAAAAAATAAAATACCTTTAGGAGGAAGAAAGACTAGAAGAGAAAAAAGGTGGAGGAGAAAAACCAGGAGGTAGTTCCACCTTGATTAGGATGAAAACTCTTGAAAACAAACCTCTAAAAATCAAGGATAAAATCCACTCCACAAAGAGGAGAGAATGGTCCTCTAGCAGAAGAGATGAGACAAATCATAGACAACCAAGAAAATTTTAATTACTCCTCTTTATTCCACATTTGCAATATATAAGAAGACCCTATTCCTATTAAAAACCAGACTAAGATGCAATGAGAAGAAGGACTGAAATTTTCCAAGAAAAATAAGGTATAGGTACATAATATCATGAGTGAGTTAGAAGAAGGTAGGGATAAAGCCATCAAATGGAAAACTCTTGTAGAGACAACGACCTATATGGAATATATTGGTGAAGGGATTGACCAATTTCACTTTGAGAAACAATTAACAAACTTGCATGAAAATTTTCAGATCATTAAGATTTAGAACATTGACAACAAGAAACAACTAGAGGAAGAAAATAAGAGTTTAAATATTGAGTTGGACAAGTACAAAGAGGATTTTTCTAGCAAGAGTTAAAGAATTGATATCTTCAGAGCATTCATCTCCAAGATGGTAGAATTATTTGAAGAAATGCTAAGATAAAGGCCTCCAACAAGGTATACACTCTTTTTCTTAAAGAATAGTGGCATAATTTTCAATTGAATAGAATAGTCAACCAACTTCCTTATCGAGTTGACACCCCAAGGAATTCATAGAAACATGTCAACATGGTGACAAGGATGAAGCAATCTAGTTCCAATAAGTTCTACATGCTCAACTGTGTGCTACCTCACCAATATAGGTGGTCGCCAAACCCCTATGTAGAAAAGGTCCACCGTAGATCATTGTGCTCTTGGATTCACCACAAGGAGTTGAGGGCTATGGAAATACAAAAATATAAGGAGGAAGATATGAGTAGCCATCTATAGATCAAGTTTGAAGTAATAAGGCTAGTAGATGTAATCGATAACCATGTGACCTTGACATCAAACACAGAGCTCATGCCTATCTTAAAGGAGAAACATAGAGGGGCGATTACCCACTATGAGGATAAGATTAGGGATTCAAGAGAAAAGTCACTCCAAGCCCGCCAAAGTCGATGGGATGGGATTCCTACTAGCTTCCAAAGGATAGACTCTTGTTGGCACAGGGGAAGAACCAGGGTTCAATTCTAACAACGTACCAACAAGCCCTAACTACTGGCCCTTTCGGCAACACCTGTGAAGCAGATGCAGTCTCACTCGAAGTAGCAATAGGGGGTTGCAGGACACATGTGTCTACAACTAGAGGAAATGAA
>JASDQU010242611.1:57466-73440 GCA_032191745.1 Picea mariana | reverse complement strand
AGAAACATGCAAAAATATCTTTCAAGGTAATGGAATATCCATTACAAATTTCCATATATTACCGAAAATGAGTCTGACTAACCGCTTCCCCATTTCATACTGTTGACGGGAGAAAATGAACGCTCGCCAACTGGAAGAGTGGATCCGGTCCGGGGTTGTCTAAATAACCCAAGACGTTTAGGATGACCCACCCTGACAGGTTTAGCGGCTCCGTTAGCCGATCTAAGTCCTAGAAAACAAATGAAAACTACACTAAGGAACTAATCTAAATGAAAACAATAATTAAAACAAGCTAATAAACAAATCTAAACTACATATATACAATCTATTACCTAAATCATACAACTATAATTCTATAAAATTAAATGTTCAATTATCAACAGAATCAGATCCAATTACAAATATACAATATTTACAGATTACAGATTTAAATGAAAACCTGCAAAATCATTGGTAAACTGTCCTAAGATAGCGAAACTATTTTTTTTTTATTTTTATAATTCTATGAGAAAGAAATTAAATAAAAACTATCTAAGCTAAGCATTTAAAATAACAACTCTAACTATAAATCTGAACTATACATATATCTATCGAAACTACTTATATGACACTAATAAATTAACTATCAAATAACAACTAGCAAATTGACCTGAAGTAACGCTTCAGGTTTGTCCTGTATCCAATAGTTGATTTAGTTGTTCGGTGGGACGAAACCTGCACCTGATTCTCCACAAGTTTGTGAAACCTGCATTAATGCCCAAGTGTGCGAGGGTGGTGGAACAGAATCAACCCACGCAAAACAGTCATTTCCATAAGTACAACCGATGACGCATATGGTGATTCAAATCACTATTGCAATGTGTTAAAAGTAATGACATCCAAACAATTAACGAAAACTATGGTAAGTCGATCCAAAACATTTGCATAAGCAATAGTGTTTGCATGATTTTAAAAATTAAAACAATGTTTCGAAATTAGCACCAAGGGTTCGATCATAACAAACATGTGTTATATGAAATGATTGCACCAAGGGTCTAACCACAATGTCAATGTGTTTTCATGAAACCAATGTGCCAAGGAAATCGATGAAAGATTATAGAACATCAAACTGCCAATGTATTAAGGACTCAATGACAGTCATTATAATATAATCACAATCTTATAAAAATGAAATCATATTAACAACAAAAGAATGCCAAATGACTAAAGGTTTTGGTGTCTTGCCAACTGTGTGACCATAATTGAATTGGAAATGCAATGAACACATAGACAAGAGTAACCATAATAATCCAGTGATGATTTTAATTCCATTGACGTGGCTTCGAAATCAAAGTTTTCACACTTGGAGTCGTGAAAACGAGAACAAAAAGTAAGTGTGAAAATGCGCAAAATGACAGTGTTGTTTTATTCAAAAACTTGCGATGAGAATCAAGGGTTACAAAACACTTGTGTAGGAAGCTTATAGAGATAGGATAAAAAAAGCGAAATGGCTGCCAACAATGACGACACACTGGTAGAGGCAGTTATCTCTGCCAAAAGAACAAATTCAGATTATGATAATGAGAAAAAATACTAACTCAAAAACAACAACCAGAAAATTGTTTAAACATCATCGTTAATCAAATATTCCAGCAGTGCTTAAAGGATGAAAATTGATAACAGTCTTAAGACAAGCGAGCCACGATATTAAAGATAAAATCCCCAATACTGTTGACAGGGCCACTACTGCCAGCAGGCATCCATAGCCTCGACAGGGTTGCCATTTAACCCACTCTGATATCCGTATCTTTCCAAGAAGTTCCAGATCAGAATAAAGGACATTTTAAGGTCAGAGGTTTCATATTTGCAAATTTTCATATACCCGACATTGCTTCGCTGCCAGCGGGCCTGTTCAGTACCCCGACGAAGTTGTCTTGGCATCATGCATGCATTTACCCGCTGCCAGCAGACTTGTTCAGCATCCCGGCGGGTTTACAAGCACTTCCCACAACTCTTTTAATGATTTTTTCTTTTTTAAAGATATATAATTGAGCGGGGTGACGCTGAAAATTATGATATTTTAGCATATTTTTTACAGACCTCAACAGAATTTTTTAGAACTGTCCTTCATTAAGATCCAGAGGTGGTTTGTTTATAGAACCAACTTTCTAAGGTAGGGAGACATTTTCTGATTCATTCCCTTAAGGAACAGGGACAGCGTAAGAAGATAATGGATGATCGTGACAGGATTCACTCACAAATTGAAATCAGTTAACTTCTTTCAAACAACATTTTTTTCTTAATATGGATGTAAATTTCAGAAGTAGTTTATAATTGATGTTTAGACAAATTTTCAACAGTCATTTCAGAGGAAGAATTTTCTGTTTTCTTTGTCTGAACAGTTCATAATGCAGGTATGTGTATTTCAAAAAGAAAAATTGATAGGCATAAATGGAAACAAAACACATCAGTGAAGAAAAATTGGAAAGCAAAGAAATCCAAACAACAAAAACAAAAAACAAATATGTACAGAAGGTGCATTTGAAAACCTCATGTCACAAATCCCTTGGGAGACTGAAAAGTAGGAAAATCCTATTCGATGGGAAAGCATTCTTACTCGTGGTACCTTGGGTCAGGGTTGATTTAGATTTATTTATCTCTTTACTTTCCATTTAAATTTTTCATGACGATACTGCATTTTTGAAAATAAATGTTCAACCAAAAGCAAAGAGAAAAGGACCAAGGAGACTTCCCTGACAACAGCTGTATTATGGTTCTCGTGGTGCACCCACTTGTGTTCATGACTACATTATTACAAAGAGAACTAGTGAGAAATAAAACTAAAAGAAAACCTATTCCTAAACCTATCCTAACTATTAAACAAATCAGGATACTATGTGAAGTCATGTTTCCAATGTAGCCATCGAAGTAACTCTAATCTTGCAATGGAAACAAAATCAAACATTATTAATAAGAACGGTAGTATATCAAAAATTGACATAAACATATCACGCTTACCTTCATAATCAGCATCTAAAAACAAAGTAATCATGATCTTACCATTTCCTTGGATATTCTTGTTGTACGAATCCTCCATCCATTGTGAAATCTTGTCATGATAAGGGTCATATTGGCATGGGCGAGTGTAAGTAGGTTTGAAAAACTTGTCAGGATTACGAGGAAATGGAATAACCATCAGCCAAGGCTGAAATGCCCCTTCCTCCTGACAGTTCTCTAAGTGTTCATTAATTTCTTCACATGGAGGATCTAAAAGAAATATGTCACGCCTACTTCCAAGATACTTGGGTAAAAATAAAGCAAGCTCAACTTTGTCTTTATTGTGAAATTTTTTCATATATGAATATTCAAGCCATCCTAAGATCCTGTCACAAAAATGAGGATGCAAACCATGACTTTGATGAAACGAATTTATCAATGGAAAGCTCATCATAGGAGGCTTCATGCAATCAATCAGATCATTGGTTTGAATGTTTCCTTCGATGCAATTGATCATTTCAAAATGTGAAGTATAAACATTAAGATTCAAGCTAAGCAAAGAACGAATATGCAACTTAGAATCTTTGATCTCCATAAAATATAGTGCATTGTCTTTTTCAACAATACACTGTGTAAAATCATCTCGCAACACGTCCTTTTCCCATGTGAGTGATGAAAGTGAACAAGCATCAAATCCAAGTTTATCAATGTTAGGTTTTGAATTGATTTCACCAAAATTTAGCATATCGAAAGGATATGATTGTGGTGGAAAAGAGTTGTATGTTGTAGGTAAAATGTCAAGTCCACCAGAAAATAGATCAGGATATAAAGAATAAAAGGAATCAGAAATAAGAAGATAAAAAGAATATCTTGAACTATGATAATCAACAATGGTATTCTCAAGACAATTCTCTTCACTTTCTTTAAAACTCTTACTCTTTTTTGGTGACGAATTCCTCAACATAATATGATCATCTGGATTTGCCTTTTGTGTGATAGACAATTCAAAATTTATGTGACAAACATATAGTCTTTCCTGTGAACAAAGTGCATTTTGAGGATGAAGGTTTAAGGTTTCTTCTTCTAGTTGTATGTGTTCTTCTTTAATCAGTTTCATAGGAGTACTAGGACATTCAAGATGATTTTCGTCGCTTAAGTGTTCCTCAATGACTGATTTTAAATGTTGATTAGAGCATGGGTTAAAAGAATGAGGATATTCACCTTGAGACAAAAATGAATCTTCTCCCATACTGTTCGAAGACTAAAAATACAATGGTTCAAAGGAAAAACCAATTTGGTTGTCAATAAGAGCCTGATCAATAGATTCTACATCCCTGGCTTGTTCAACATTATCGGAAGATTTTTTCTCTTCTTGCGAAGAAGATTGTTCTTGCAATTGAGTGATAGGATTTGCAATTGGTTCTCCATTCGTGATTGAACATAACTGGGAAGGGATGGAAGCATCATAGAAGAGATTTAATTCTAATGACATGTCATCAAGATTAAATTTACAGAGGATATGATAGACTCTTGTCAAAAATTCTTCTGAAGATGAATCATCGTTGATTAGCGAAGTATGAAATTCTTCACATAATTGATCAAAAATATAAATTTCAAAAGCATCTAGAAACTCATATACAAATTGAAACTAATCAAAAATGTGACATACTGGAAAGGATTCAAACCAATGTTTGATCCAGCCTCTAAAAGTAAAAGCGAACAGTCTGCATAAAACTCTTAAATCTGAGATGTCATGTTTGATGCATTTGCACCAAAACTTGTTAAGGTGGTCTTTAGCAGATATATTGCCTTCACCATCAAAGGTGAGTTTGTACAAGCGAAAGACTGTCTCGTTGGGAACATCGGGTAATGAGAATTTGAAAGCATGTTCCAACACAGTGATTTGGGGAGCCATGGGGAAATTGAATAGATTTAAAATAAAGGCTCCTACAAGGCCGTCTTGCCAGTCGACCCTCCTTCTAGTGCCATTTGTTGACAGGCGAAAATGAACGCTCGCCAACTGGAAGAGTGGATCCGGTTCGGGGTTGTCTAAATAACCCAAGCCGTTTGGGATGACCCACCCTGACGGGTTTAGCGGCTTCGTTGGCTGATCTAAGTCCTAGAAAACAAATGAAAACTACACTAAGGAACTAATCTAAATGAAAACAATAATTAAAACAAGCTAATAAACAAATCTAAACTACATATATACAATTTATTACCTAAATCATACAACTATAATTCTATAAAATTAAATGTTCAATTATCAACAGAATCATATCCAATTACAAATATACAATATTTACAGATTACAGATTTAAATGAAAACCTGCAAAATCATTGGTAAACTGTCCTAAGACAGCGAAACTATTGTTTTTTGATTTTTATAATTCTATGAGAAAGAAATTAAATAAAAACTATCTAAGCTAAGAAACTAAAATAACAACTCTAACTATAAATCTGAACTATACATATATCTATCGAAACTACTTATATGACACTAATAAATTAACTATCAAATAACAAATAGCAAACTGACCTGAAGTAACGCTTCAGGTTTGTCCTGTATCCAATAGTTGATTTAGCTGTTCAATGGGAGGAAACCTGCACCTGATTCTCCACAAGCTTCTCGTAAACAGGAAGCAGCTATGCTCTTCAAATATAAATGACAGAACAAACAAGACATAAAAAATTACAGCAATCTTATAATTAACAAATTATCGCAGTCAGATAAACCCTTGTGCAAAATTTGTACAAAACAATTCAATTAACGAAAAAGATAAACTTGTATTCTATAAATTGAAATAGAGTAATCGCTGTATTTTTTAAATAAGAGAGATCAGATATGGACAACATATAAACCAAATCACATCAACCTGCAACGAATTACGATAGCTAAAGTAGTCAATAATTACTTGCAAACTGATATGGAGAAAACTTGAAATAAAAGTTTGATATATTGAAAGTGAAAGCTATTACAAGACATCAAATTTCATCCTAGTCTGTATTATTATAAATCCATAGTCTGGTTCTCCCAACAGTGATGATGATGCTTACAAAAAATAACAAGTATTTAAAGACCACAGGGTAAAACATCCCTGTGGGAATTATCAAAGTAGTTTACAAAAAATTTGGAAACAATCTCCCAAGTCCCTATTTCTGCCTATGACTAACAACTTAAAACTATATCTAAACTGCCATAGCATGTCCAATTTATCAATGAAATTCATAGGTACTTTGTAGGTAGACAAGAATAGACAAGTTTAGATAATGTTTTATTGGTAAAATTAACAAAAAATCTAAATTTTAAGACTAGCTACAGAATCTTGGGATTCTGTAGCTGGTCTAATTTGAAAACAGAACCATTTTAAATCAATCCAAAACTAACAGAAATATATCCTACCTATTAAACACATCTTTAATTATTAATTCAACACAAAACAAATCGTCCATGCTAGAAGTAACCAGATTCTTTATGCCAATTTGAAATAAATGAAATCGTAATTGAATTAATCAAATGATAACAAGATATGTATGATCTGTCAAACAACTTTTATTACCAATTCGGAGCAGACAGAATCGATTGACAATTGGAAACCCACGAAATCATTTTTTTGGATTAATTTCAAACAGACTATGATTGATTTAGCCAAATATTTCATACAAATTTAATACAGACAAAATATGTCACTCCAAAACTTAGCAGAATCATTTTAAAAATCCAAACTAACAGAGCCGTATCAAATCTGTCTTTGATACCAATCCAACTCATACAAATAATTATGCTAATTCAAGGCATGCAGTATTGTTTGCAAATCAAACCAAACAGAAATGAATCGAACCAGTTTGGGGCCGACACAATTGTTATGCAAAATCGTATCAATCAAAACATAGCTCCACGATTTTAGCAAACAAATCTTTTATACAGGTCGAATGCAATCATAATCCAAACAAAAATATTTATTCAAAACAAAACAAAATTGTTTATGGTGAAATCGAAGTCAACGGGATTGTTTTGAATCTATTAAAAACAAACATAACTAATTAAAGACAAACCCAATCAGTTATATTAATTCAAACCAACTCATAAAACGAAATCGATGTTGAAATACATACCTGGGCAGTAAGAAAATGATTCGATCATGATAACTTGACAGACTGCTTGATAAATCTTTGGATTGATCAAGGGTTTCAATAGGAGGCTAAGGCACAAGGTTGGACGGGTGGAAGGGGTTCTGAGGCCCAGGTCTGGAGAAGTAATAAACATTCTGGCAAATGCACACAGACCCAAAACGCACGTTACAGCCACGGAGAGGATCTTAAAATTGACCTGTAAAACACGAGCTAGATCTCTGTAATAACTCACTTTCTAAGGAAACCGCCTAAAGTGAAGGTAAAGGGGCTAATTTCGGTTCTGGTTTTTTAAGGGTTTGATCTGATTCAAAACCGTTTGCCCAGAATAGGTCACGCAAAAACGTGTCTCTGGGATGCAATACGGGGTTAAACTAAGCAGTCTTCTCTGGCAATAATGAAACCAAAACTGACTCTAAACACCATGGGGGTTAAATTCACCCTATAGGATCCAGGAGATAACACACAGTGGACAAGGTTTTGGACAGGGTATACGCAGGGTCGATAGCTCATGGGCTTACTCGAAAATCAACAGAGGTGACCGGGGATAGAAGGGAGGCATTAATGCCCGAGTGTGCGAGGGTGGTGGAACAGAATCAACCCACGCAAAATAGTCATTTCCATAAGTACTACCGACGACGCTTATGGTGATTCAAATCACTATTGCAGTGTGTTAAAAGTAATGACATCCAAACAATTAACAAAAACTATGGTAAGTCGATCCAAAACATTTGCATAAGCAATAGTGTTTGCATGATTTTAAAAATTAAAACAATGTTTCGAAATTAGCACCAAGGGTTCGATCATAACAAACATGTGTTGTACGAAATGATTGCACCAAGGGTCTAACCACAATGTCAATGTGTTTTCATGAAACCAATGCGCCAAGGAAATCGATGAAAGATTATAGAACATCAAACTGCCAATGTATTAAGGACTTAATGACAGTCATTATAATATCATCACAATCTTATAAAAATGAAATCATATTAACAACAAAAGAATGCCAAATGACTAAAGGTTTTGGTGTCTTGCCAACTGTGTGACCATAATTGAATTGGAAATGCAATGAACACATAGACAAGAGTCACCATAATAATCCAGTGACGATTTTAATGCCATTGACGTGGCTTCGAAATCAAAGTTTTCACGCTTGGAGTCGTGAAAACGAGAACAAAAGGCAGGTGTGCAAATGTGCAAAATGACAGTGTTGTTTTATTCAAAAACTTGCGATGAGAATCAAGGGTTCCAAAACACTTATGTAGGAAGCTTATAGAGATAGGATAAAAAAAGTGAAATGGTTGCCAACACATACTTAGACACTTTTTCGATTGTGGGTTCCTGGACAGGTGGGCTCAATATTGTGCTTCCATTGTTCTATGACCTACAAACTACACCCGGAGTTCCATGATATAAAAATTGATTGTTGGACTACCTCATCATCCCCTCTTCTGTGTTACACATTTTTCACTCAAAATTGTTGAGACATACAATGTGACCGTCGAGCCCTCACATGTCCTGAGAATCCCTTGTGACCCTATTTTTAAGCCCGACCTACTGCTTTCCATACTTATACATTCCTTAATCACTCTTCCCCATGCCCATCACCTTTGCACTTCTTTCTAATTATGCAATTAGTAAGCTTTAATGCTAACAACTCATCATGCAGGAACCATAAAGATTGTCATTAATGAGTGAAAGGCTTGAGGAGATCTCCCATTAATATGCATTAAACCAATATTTGCAAGGGTTATATTATCCCTTCCGAGTGTTCATTTCAAACATCATGGAATGTCTTTCGTTGGTCATCTGGTTGGTGGGTTCATGAAATATCCAATCCTTAATTGCTCTTCGTCGTCCCCGCCACCTTTGCACTTCTTTCTAAGTATGAAATTAGTAATATTTAATGCTAACAACTCATCATGCAGGAACTGTAGATATTTTCATTAATGAGCGAAAGGCCCGAGGAGATATCCCATTCACACGCATTAGACCAAGATTTCCAGAGGGTTATATTATCCCTTCCAAGTTTTCATTTCAAACATCATTTGGAGAAAACAAATGTTCTCGTCAACTTATGGCAACAGCTCGACAACAGTTCTGTGGAGATACAATGAACATATTTGGGTGTGAGGACCAGAACTTCCAGTGGTCCAGGGCATATTCTTACTACTCATCCCCTTCCACACAGAACAAAGTAATTTGGACCTAAGAAATTTCTCGTGCAGGTTGTGTCCCTGAAGTCTTTGACTATAAGGAGGTGGTTTCTTGCTGCGCCGAGAGATATATTTCAGTCCAAATAATTATTCCACAGCGGGACCACTCTCCAGTTTCTTTGTCACCTTAGGTCTTCTACAAGATGTTGAGATTATTGGAGCCAACATTGACCTTCAAAGGAGAAGACTGCAAGGAGTTTCTAAAAGAGCATGATAATGGGTTGGATCTCTTACCTGAGTTCCTAGAAGACCCAACGATAGTTCCTGAAGATATCACAAGGTTTCAAGTTAGTTTGTTTAGAAATCCATTCCAGGGAATTTCCTGGCTTTTTACGAGGATAACGGGACAGGAATCCACAACAAGCATTTACTGCATGATTCTTTATATTTTGTATTTCATGGTCAAGGAACAAGCCATTTTTTATTGGGGGAAGGTGATTTCCATTGAAATATGTTCTCAATTGTCACGATTCAAACATGAGAAGAAATTTAATATGTCATCCTACTTGTTTTTCACGATAGCGCATTGCTATCCATTTCCAAAATTGTTTGTGTCCAAGAAGGTAAACTGTGAATTCGACCCAGTAACCTTCTGGTACCAAGCCTTACGAAGGCGCAAGGCCTCCCATTGTTTTTATGATGTTTTTAATGACTTTGTCTCAGTTTTCAAAGATTTATTGTTAGGAAATGATGATCCCCGGATGTCTGACCAGGAAACCAAGTTTTTGGACAAGAAGGGGACACTTGAACAAATGGAGAATTACAATGTAATAATGATTTTTGGCTCCAAGGAAAATCTTGCTTTCCTTCCATGTCACATTACAGACATAATGTTTGTTACATAAATAGCAAGGCAATACAACTACTGGTTGCATTTTTTCCATGAGAAGATAAAAAAGAAGTTCATTCCTCTTCCTTGAAAAGTTGGGGACTTCATGTTCATGAACGTCAATAAGATTGACGAATTTGCAGGCCATTTCAACAAATTGAACCTAAGATATGTTGAAAGACTAAGAGGGTTCGACCTTAATGGAATTTTTGTAGAACATTTACTAGAAGTTGGATTTAGCAATTATTTTATCCATACACTCATGAACGAAGACAAAGACAATGACGAGAACACTCCTTCTCCTGATGTTGGTGACCTAGAGACGTTGCAAAGCACCAATGAATTGTACAAACAATAGGGAAAAGGCCCCTGTGAAAAGAGTGTCAAATCCCCAGCTGCCACAACCAAGAGTACAAAATATCAAATCATCTCTCAAATGGCCCACCCCAGTAAGAAAGCAACCCACAATTCTTCAAATGAAGGAGGAGATAGAAACCCTCCTCCGGGTAAAATTGATATTTCTCACAAGATTCTCGTGAGGAAGAAGAGAAAAATTATAGTGCAAGAAGTGGAAGAGACTAGAACTGAAAGTGAAGACATGGGACTTGAGACTGATCTCGAAAATGTATTCCCCAACATTAATCAGACCAATGACATGATCCACCATAATTCCCTAATGGAAATAGATGAGACTGAGATTTTTTACGAATATGAATCCTTCGTATTCCAGAGCATTGTTTTTGACAACGAATCTAAAAAATTAATTATTGAAAAGAGAGATGTAAGAAATAAGAAAGGGAAATAAAATGCATAGATTATCCTTAGGAACATGCATTCATCCCAAATCTCTCGAATTCACTGATCAGTTGGAGATGCTCTTGATGATTCCATTGGAGGCCTTGAGGCGGAGAATCCCAAACTGAAGGACTGAATCAAGGAATTGGAGGAAGCTTTGATTCCTATCCCATTGCTTGTCGGTCCTTTAGAAAAAACTGTGCCTGCCACCCCTACAGCCAAGTTAAAAGGATCCTCTAGCCTCATCACATCGTGTAGAGGCTATGTGGAGACGAATATCAAGAAAAGACTAGAGCTAATTATTGAAGCCTAGGAAACATCAAAAAGTATACCTTCCTTTGGATTGAGGGCACATGCCTTCCAGGAATATTTACAGGCAGATTTAAAAAATGAATGTTTCTATCTAGACACGGTCGTCCCTTTTTGCATCAATGTCACCAACAAGACAGAAATGAGAAGAAGAGAAGAAGATCTTCCCTCTCCAAACTGGATCAAACAATTAAATTCATGCTAGAAAGAGAAAGTTATGAACCTGCATCTCATTGACCTATCATGTGAACAAGTCGTATCAAAGAAAGAAGAATTAGTTAGAAAGCTGACCAAAATATACTTATCTAGAAGTACCAACGAGGTCCAAGACCCCAAATTAATCCTCAACTCCTTGTTCTTAACCAAGTAAACCTTCGATGAACAAGTTGATATTTTTAAGGGGTTTTATTTAGAAACATTTTACGACATCCTTGAATATGATGAGGATGATGTGGACAACTAGTTAGTGGACTATTCGGTAAAAAGTCAAGAAATTGAACAGGCTTTTTGTAATCTTTCTATCAATCTAAGGGAATTAGAAAGTGAGATTTTCAACATAAAAATTCGGCATGAGATCAACGTGGCTCCCATGAGAAGATACATTGAAGAATGTCTCCAAAGAGAAATCGACAAGCTCATCGACGAAAGGCAACAAGCGATTAGTACGATTCCAGTAATTGTCGACGAGGGCAATAAAAAGGCATCAGCAAGCAAATATCAAAGGGGGAGAGAGATACCATCATAGTAAGTCTATACTGATCACAACATCCTTTCTTTATCAATCCAGTTATTCCACCTCTTCAAATACAAATTTCTAACCAAATACTGATAACTTCCAATTTTTTCTTTTCAGGTCTTGTTGTCTACCATTGCCCACTTCTTCTTTCTACAGTCCTATTTCTTGTACTTATTTCTTTTATGGTCCTTGGGAGCCCCAATCCCAGTCTATATGAAAAACGCATTTAAATTTCGAGGAATATGTAACAGACATTATTATTTTTTGAGAAATTTCAAAGAAAATTATTTCAGGAACAATCTCAACAGTGCCCTGTAACCCTGTTTTCAGAATGCAAAGTTAGTTCTCTTTATGCATGTCGGTAATATTCTTTTATTTTATGTGCTCAGAAATATTTTTCTTGAACTGTGTTGGATGTCAGGAAATTGTGTTTATTTAATTTGAATGTTTGATGTGTGTGATTCCTGGTCCTATTTTCCAGGAAGCTTTATTTCAAAAAGCAAAAAAAAACATTTTCTATCGTTTTGTATTGCTTTAAGTCATTACAGCAGACTTTCTCTAAGTCCCACATTTGAACCATACATGCCCCAGAAAAAACTTAAAGAGGAGTACCACATATACTAAAACGAAGTAGCATTGACATCCTCGTTAGGTTGTCATTTCGGTCCTAACAGATTCAAGGGTGAACAGACTTGTAAATACATCTGGAAGAATATCCACAGAAATAAAAACCTTCAAAAAATTTTATCATTGCCAAAAAACAATCAAATGGATAGACATGTTACAAATATATCAATTCTTACAAATATTTTAGTTGGATAGGCATGTTAAAAAGATGTCCTCTTCCTGGAGAGAAATTGCAGATCAACCTCTGCAAAGTGGGCTTGTTGCTCACGGACAAAATTTTCAGGCAAAGGGCATCTTCCTCTGTCTCGACACCTTCTTTTCACATATTTTAAATTAACTTCGATGAGATGAAAACTCGTGAAAATAAACAATCATGTTAGGTGTGTCTTAATATATAGAAAACACTAGCAAACACAGAGGTCACACATGAAGATCAAAGAATCTTCGACAATGAACACATTTTCAAAAAAAAATTATATGGGTTTTTTTTCCACCACATATAACATTATTTATCCTAGCACATATAGAGACAGATAAGCCAGATGATCTATTTAATAGAATGAAATGGATGTTGCTTACTCTGTTAATGGGAAAAACTAAAGAATTGACTATGGAACTTGAAGTTAACTCTAAATATTGGGATGAAAGTCAGTTGGAAGCATACAAAGATCATTATAAATGAATTTCATAAATACATTAAAGAGATAAAACCTACAACGTAGGAACAAAAATTTCCAAGATGGCAAGTCATACTCCAACAATATATCAGGTTACAAGTGATGGCAATATCTATGCTTTTTAGTAGCTATCTGTTGCACTACTGGTAATAGGAAAAATTACGGAATCTTTTAATAAAAGCAATATGGATTATGAAAAACACAGTATAATTAGAATGAGAATACTTTCAAAAACTAAATGGTTTCAATGCCAGAATTGCTCTAGGAGATTAACGCTCGGGTGCCTTCTCTTTCCGAAATGAATGTGAGTCGTCGATCGATTTCCAATGTGCGATCTGGGCGACCCTAGCACTTAGCATCCCTGCTAAATTTTTACCAACCTGTCAATTTTAGAACTCCCCTAGCCATATTTAGTGATGGAACAAATTTCTCACAAAGTTACTTTGTCACTAATTACTTGTTGACCCGATATTAATATAATATTATCATTAACTAATTCAAGAATTCTGGACTCCGGCTCTTCGGGGCTCTGGGCTTCGAGGGAACTATGTTTGTTCTGGAAGGAAAACTCCCGAAGTGACATTCTCCCGGAGTCATGTAGCATTCTGACATCTTATGGCTGAAGTGTCGCAGAGTGCCACGTGTCCTTTTCTACATGGATACCACATGTCCTGCCTCCTGCTTGTCACGTGTCTGTCACAGTTTCCATGTGTCTCTGGTACTTCGGGCTTCTCATTCTCCCACAATCCATCCATACATGTACATTTATTCCCATTCCAACTCGACAGGGACTACGCTGCCCTACAACACTTATTTTTTATAGATTTTTTTTAATGCAATTAAAATTGAAAGCTTTACTTTAACATGAAGAAATGAGTTTAAAAAACCTATATAAATCTGGGTTATATGAATTTTTTTTTTTAAATAAATAATTTAAGAAAAAATGATTTTTTTAATTTTTATTTATTTATTTTGAAGTAGGTATTTTAATATAAAGTAGGTATTTTAATATAAAGTAGGTAGTGTCTAAGTTTCAAACATTTTATTTTAAGGGAATTAAAATAATCAATTTCATAATTTTCTTCATATTTAAGAAAAATTCTCACATTTCATTTATAATTACTTGACCTAACCCTAAAAACTTTAATTACATAAATATATAATTTATTTATATATATTTTTCCTAAATCGATCACAAAGAAAAAAATCAACTACAACTCGCTTCCCTAGTAAAATTATAAAGTAGTTGTGCCCACCATTTGCATACAAAAACATTATAGGTTTGGGGTACAATTAGTAAAGTCACTGCTTCATCCGAAAAAAGCAAATTCTAATGAACAAATAGATATGTTTTGAAAAATTCATACCTGTATTGGAATGGAGTACACGGTAGAAAAGTCACCACCCCATAGCTTAAACAAATTAATTGATATCAAACAATTATTAAGAGCTTATCATATTCAGATTCAATGAACCACAACACTTAATTAACACGTGGTCCAAATTAACACACTACAATTATACGACTCTATTTCACAATGTTATGAAAATTAATCATAAACTGCTACTTACTTTTCTACACATTTCGTTATCGTTAATAGCAAGCGACGATGCTAAATTTCAACAATTAGATTTTTCTTATCTAAATTCTCCCTTCTTTTAATTCATTTATCGTTCTTTATAATCGACAAAATCTATAAAATAAATAAAAAAATATTATTTATAATATTTTTTTAAGTATTTAAATTAATTAAAAAAAATTATTAAAAACTATTATATTAAAAACTAATTAAATTATGAAAGTAGATAAAATTATATTTTAAACTATTACTAAAAAAGTTACTATCCATCTTCAATCTTCACTATATTATTAATTTTATAAATATCTTCTACTTCTTTATATAAAACTATAAACTTTTTAGTGGACATAACCTTTTAGTAAGACTTCTTACATGTATTGCTTTCACATTACTACATGGCCTTATTTACTAAAGGTGGCCTCCATACATAGCAACATATCTATCTACTTAGGGGGTTAGGGAAGTAGGACCCTAACAATTTATTTCCAATCCTTATTTTCATTCTCCTCATCCAATTGTCCTATAGGTGTCTGGTGTAATAAGAGAGGATGATTGAACTTCGGTTCAATCTGTTCCATCTTTACCTTTCTCAAGGTTTCCTTGAACAATGGTGCCCTAAATAAAGCATCTTGTAGATTTTGAGAAGAATGAGACTTCTTGGCCCTTGGTTAGGGATTAAGGAAGAAAGCAAAAACGAAGGAAGAGGAAAGACGAATTACGAAGAGCGCAGAAGGCACATAAACTGAGAATGGGTCGAAGTGGTCAAAGAAGCAGAAAAGAAGGAGCGAAGTAAAGGAAATCGAACCATTGAACGAGAAGATCAAGGAAGACAGATCAACAAAGAAGATGGATCATGGACAACTCAAGTGGAAAAGCCACCAACGGATGCTTTCGAGCACCTCACGGGAAAGAAGGAAGAACAAGCTGGTGAAGCCCTTAAGATGCAAGTTGTGTGGGACCTAGGGTTTTAGCATTTAGGGTTTTGACACTTAGGCTTCGGTCTAATGTTGTCTGAGAGTCATTGTAATGTAAAAATAAACATCTAGATGAGAGAAGAGGGGTTCGACGTTCGTTATTGTTAGTGAAGGGTGAAGGATT
>JASDQU010242611.1:13091-25843 GCA_032191745.1 Picea mariana | reverse complement strand
AAAGCAAATTCTAATGAACAAATAGATATGTTTTGAAAAATTCATACCTGTATTGGAATGGAGTACACGGTAGAAAAGTCACCACCCCATAGCTTAAACAAATTAATTGATATCAAACAATTATTAAGAGCTTATCATATTCAGATTCAATGGACCACAACACTTAATTAACACGTGGTCCAAATTAACACTACAATTATACGACCCTATTTCACAATGTTATGAAAATTAATCATAAACTGCTACTTACTTTTCTACACATTTCGTTATCGTTAATAGCAAGCGACGATGCTAAATTTCAACAATTAGATTTTTCTTATCTAAATTCTCCCTTCTTTTAATTCATTTATAGTTCTTTATAATCGACAAAATCTATAAAATAAATAAAAAAATATTATTTATAATATTTTTTTAAGTATTTAAATTAGTTAAAAAAAATTTATTATAAACTATTATATTAAAAACTAATTAAATTATGAAAGTAGATAAAATTATATTTTAAACTATTACTAAAAAAATTATTATCCATCTTCAATCTTCACTATATTATTAATTTTATAAATATCTTCTACTTGTTTATATAAAACTTTCTAGTGGACGTAACCTTCTAGTAAGATTTGTTACACGTATTGCTTTCACATTACTACATGGGCCTTATTTACTAAAGGTGGCCTCCATACATAGCAACATATCTATCTACTTAGGGGGTTAGGGAAAGTAGGACCCTAACAATTTAATTCCAATCCTTCTTTTCATTCTCCTCATCCAATTGTCATATAGGTGTGTGGTGTAATAAGAGAGGATGATTGAACTTCGGTTCAATCTGTTCCATCTTTACCTTTCTCAAGGTTTCCTTGAACAATGGTGCCCTAAATAAAGCATCTTGTAGATTTTGAGAAGAATGAGACTTCTTGGCTTTTGGTTAGGGATTAAGTAAGAAAGCAAAAACAAAGGAAGAGGAAAGACGAATTACGAAGAGCATAGAAGGCACATAAACTGAGAATGGGTCGAAGTGGTCAAAGAAGCAGAAAAGAAGGAGCGAAGTAAAGGAAATTGAACCGTTGAACGAGAAGATCAAGGAAGACAGATCAACAAAGAAGATGGATCGTGGACAACTCAGCAAGTGGAAAGCCACCAACAAATGCTTTGGAGCACCTCACGGGAAAGAAGGAAGAACAGGCTGGTGAAGCCCTTAAGATGCAAGTTGTGTGGGACCTAGGGTTTTAGCATTTAGGGTTTTGACACTTAGGCTTCGGTCTAATGTTGTCTGAGAGTCATTGTAATGTAAAAATAAAGATCTAGATGAGAGAAGAGGGGTTCGACGTTCGTTATTGTTAGTGAAGGGTGAAGGATTGTGATTATTGTTGTTGAGTGAGAGAATTATTGTGTTGTAATATCTTCAACTGGGTGTGAAGATCAACCCTACAGCTGGGTACGTGGGGAGAGGAGATAGAGAAGAGAGAAAGAGAGAGAGATCTACAAGCTAAGTGCGTAGATAGAACTGTATGTTTCCATTTAATATATCAAGAAACGCAGTTTTGTGGACGTATCCCTAGGGAGAGGGTGAACCACGTATATCTTGTTGTTCTGTTTGATTGATGTTGTATTGAGTGTTATCTGTTATATTGTTATTGCGTTGATGTGTTAGATCTGAGATATAACTTGTGAAGTAAGCTTAAGAGTGGTAAATAATATTTAGATTGTTGTGTGTTGTTTCCCTAGATCCACTTTGCATTTCCTTTGGTTGTAGAAACATGTGTCCTGAAACCCCCTATTGCTACTTTGGGTGACACTACATCTACTTCGCAGGTGTTGCCGAAAGGTCCAATAGTTAGGGCTTGTTGGTGCGCTGTTGGAATTGAACCCCGAGTCTGTCCCTGTGCCAACAAATAGTTTTGTTGTCAGGACCAGGATCTTCCTGAGAGAATGTCAAGGTGGTTTCCATCGAAGACATAGATTCAGAAGTGGATATAAGAACAAGAGAAAGACTTCGCCGAATCCTAGGACAAGAACCCTAACATTAGTACAAAAGACTAGTTGGAAAGGTATATCTTTACTAACATAGAAAAAAATTTCTTCGGAGGAATTAATAAGGAGTTATATGAGTGGTTAGCCAGATTAGCAGATACGCAGTTCAAAATCAGATCTATACCACCTGTGGTTTGGACATTGGCACTGATCAAGAAGGTTAAGAGAGTTGATAACGTCGTGTCAAGAGCAGTAGATCACTAGTTTGATAGCACTATTGGAGGGTACATTACTGAGTTTTCTATTGACAGAGTAGAGTCATATAGCCAAGCAGAGAGATATTTGTTTAAGGGACCTAGAGGAAAAATTTTACACTTTTTGAAGTTAAAGATCAAGATGATATTGCATGAGAATAACATCTTGAAGATACAGTAATCGGTCAAATTGAAAAGCTAATTTTCAAGAACTCAGACAGTGACAACGACACAAAGGTTGGACACACGCGCAGTGGGAGGTCATTTAGAGAGATTCCTCTGGTGAACATATTTGAGCAAAATCATGAGCCACTGGCACATGACGAAGGGTTCTATAGTGGAGAAGAAGAAGAGCTATTGAATGTAGAGTATTCAGAGTCCTCTAGGGAAGAGGAAGGGAAGACTAAAGAACCTCGCCGAGAAGAATCAACAACTTCAAGGATTTTTCCCACCGTTGAAGTAAGTACTACTACTTCCCCTATTGTGTTAGCAGCATTAAGTAACCAGAGTAGTCAGAGTTATTAGAGCACTCAGAGAATTGTTACCAGTAGTTCAGTACATACTCAGTCAAGAAACCTAGGAAGATCTATGGCAGATGAAATAAGGTTACCTATGTTTAGAGGAGATGGATCTAAAGATCTTGATCAACATTGGTTCCTATGTAAAGTCGTCTGGAGTATTAAGCAAGTCAATGAGAAAGATATTAAGAGAGCTTAGTTTAGTACTACCTTGAGAGACTGCACACTGAGCTGGTACATGAAGTTTGTTGGAGGAGTTGCACAACCTAAACCGTTGAACGATATCAAGACTGCATTGAGTGCAGACCTCAAGAAACCCAAGTCAGAGTCGCAGTGAATTACAGAACTGAAAGAAATCAAGCAGAGAGTAGTTGAACCTATTTGGGAGTTTTATTAGAGGTTTAAGACCTTGACAAGTCGTTTGAGTTTTCAGATTGTAGATGAGAAGAATAAGGAATGGTTCATTGCTTCCCTCTTACCAAACATCAGAGTTCCTCCGATGCAACAAAAGGTCGTTTCCCAGGCTGAGGCACTGGAGATTTCCATGAAACTAAAATCATCCCCTATGGGAGAATCGAGCTTAGGTATGAGTCAAATTTTGAGTCAGCTAACTAGCTTATCTCTGTAGGTCGAAGATATGAAGAAAGAAAAGGGAAAAGATAAAAGAGAAGACATCTGGTGTATCAGATGTAAGTCAGAGGGCCATGACAAGGAGCACTGTCCCCTATTTAATGAGTACTTGGCCTCTAGAGATCCGAGCCCTTTAAAGAAGGTTACTCTACCCTGGTGCGAGGTATGTAGAAATAGACATCATCTGGTGAATGTTATTACATGCAAAAATATGTCCAGACACCTACCAATATTTACTGCACATTCTATAAATCTGTGCAGCATGATGAGAAGGACTATAGGGATTTTGACTTCTTGCATGAAATTTCAAGAGATACATATAGGATTCAAGGAGAGATGCAGTAGGAGGGAAATTCTATGCAGTTTAATTCCCCAAGAATAGGAAACTTCAAGCCTCGCGGTGGATTTAGAGGAAGAGGATGAGGACGAGGCATGGGTCGAGGTCAAGGTCAAATCATTTGTTATAACTACACCCATCCAGGTCACTTGGCAAGGGACTATCAGAACCCTTGTACCACTTGCAACTACAACAACTCATTTGAACACGTTATTGAATATTGTCCAGTATTGTTGGCGAAACTTCAGGAAAGATGGGGTGGAAACTAGCAAGTACAACTTATATCAGTGGAACCTCATGGAGAGGATCCCGGATTCATTGTTATCAATAGAGGAGGCGTTGTTACAGGAGAAGATAGGGTGACCCCAGAAAAGACTACAGAGGGATCATGGATTAGAAGGGTTGTAGAGAAGACACAATTGATTGATCCAAGAAAGGAAAAGAAGATGTTTGAAGAGGCAAGAAGATAATTTGGAAGAGACTAGGCTTCTTCATCTAAGGCACAACCAGAAGTGAGAGAATGTGGAATGCCTCTGGCATTCAATCATTCTGCCTCGCTCAGAGATGGAAAAGTGGAAAGCAAGCTTATGGATTTCTTATATACTTGCATTAATTTGATTAAGGATGAAGGAGTTGTGCAAGAAATACAACACTTGATCAAACAATATGAAATAGGAATAGTAGATCCTCTACTGAATAAATAAGTACATCAAGTATCTAGAAAGAGAAGGACAAAAAAGGAACTACACCTTAATGCTCAAATTGGAGACTGTGACATAGATTATGTGGTCCTCGACTTGGGATCAGAAGTCAATGTTATGACAAAGCATATCTGGGAACAAATGGGAAAACCTAAGTTGATTTACTCCCCTATCAGGCTCAGGATGGCTATTCAGTAGGCAGTAAGCCCCTTTGGGAGACTGGATCATGTCCCTATGGACATCGACAAGGTAAGAACATTTTCAAACTTCAAAGTGATTGAGATAGTTGATGATAGTTTTCCTTATCCTGCGTTGTTGGGAATTGATTGGGCTTTCAACAATTCGATTGTTGTTGACCTAAAGAAAAGAAGAATGACATTTGAAGGTGATGGCCTTCGGGTCATTGCAACTCTTGATCCTGATGAAGGTCGTAGATACATAGAACCTATCAAGGAAGAAGACCGTGCTTATGAACTCGAGAATATATATAAATTGATAGCAAGACAACAAGATTACATTAATCCTACAATAGATGGAAATTTAAACTGACGAAGTGAAAGTGCATGCTCATCAAACTCAGAAGAAGCATTGGATAACTAGAAGAACATAATGTATGACGTTTCTTCACAGAGGTGTGCCAGATTGACCAAGGAAGTTCGTTGGATTGGCACAAAAGTAAGTAATATACCCACATTTGATGGTTTGAATCATTTAGAAACATTCTTATTGGAATTTGAATAAATTTTACCAATACAATAGAGGTTGTTGGCATTGGATGAAGCCTTGAAAGCAACGCCAACAAGATGGTGGGGAACACATAAGAAGAACATCGTGGAGTGGGCACAATGTTGTACTTTGATGACAATGCACTTTTCAGACCAAGTCAAAGGATGTGAAGTTCGATACACAGGTCAAAGTTGTTTAAAGGACCATGTGCAAAGTTGTGAGGAGGCTTGTAGAAACATTCCTAAAGAACAGTGTGTGCATAAGTTCATTAACACTTTGGACACAACACCTATCAACTGGTATCTTCAAGCAGAACTATGCCTCACCACTTCAAATTGGTACGGTATGACTCAGAACTTAATAGCTACATTTTTATTTGAAAGTTAGTACCCCATAGTAGATCAAGATTTACAAGTTGTAAGACAAAAAGTTTTTGAGGAGGTACCTAACCTTCCTTTGGAGCAAGAAGAAGACGAATGGACTACACCTCTTCAGAAATTACAGCGTTGTTACAATATCAATGTTGATGAATATGATGATCCTAGGAATGTGAACGTCGCATAAACTAAAGGATAGAGAGACATAGAAGGGCCAAGGATTGAACTACCCTTCATTGGACAACCAATTAAAATCAAGAAAGTTAATATTGGAGCAGAGCAATTACCTAACTTGGCCAACTTTGGAGATTATTGGGATGATGCCACTATTGATAAGATTACATAATTACTGCATGAATATTAGGACTTGTTTCCAACCAAGTTCACAGACATGAAGGGAATTAAAGGGACCATGGGAGAAATGAAGATCCCCTTGAAACCAGATGCAAGGCCAATCAATATGAGACCCTACAAACCGAATCCCAAGTATAAGAAAAAAGTTAGGATTGAATTAGACAGAATGGTGAAAGAAGGAATCATAGAACCCATTGAAGAATCAGAATGGATTAGCCCTATGGTGGTCCAGGATAAGAAGTCAGGAGAAATCAGAATCTGTGTAGATTTTAGGAAGTTGAATGATGCATGTCTACATGATCCATTCCCTACACCGTTTACTAATGAAGTTTTAGATAATGTGGGAGGACAGGAAGTTTACTCCTTCACAGAATGGGTTTATTTCCAGTACACTGCGATGCCTTTCGGATTGAAGAATTCACCAACCATCTTTTCCAGGGTGGTGGTCGAAGCACTCAAGGAATTTTTACATAAATTTTTGGAAGCATATTTGGATGATTGGACTATTTTTAGCTTATTGAAAAATCATATTGAATGCTTGAGACTAATGTTGGATAAGTGCAGAAAATTTCAAATTGCCCTGAACCTAAAGAAGTGCATTTTCCTTTCACCTTTTGGAGTATTGCTAGGACACATTGTATGTAAGCAGGGGTTGTTGGTAGATCCTTCCAAGATTTCCATCATTGTTGATCCACCTCCCCCTCATTCGGTTAGACAGTTGTTCACTGCACTAGGACATACTGGATACTACAAAATTTTTATCAAGGGCTACGAATAGATAACAACACCCATGGAAAATATTTTAAAAAAAGATCGTCAGTTTCAATGGACAGAAGAATGCCAACAGAGCTTCGACACACTAAAGCAGAAAATGGTTATTGCGCCTATCTTGGTTTTCCTAGATTGGAGTAAGGAATTCCACGTCCATGTCGATGCTTCATCTATTGCATTAGGAGCAGTATTAGCACAACCAGAAGCAGGACATATTGACCTCCTACTAGCCTTTGCTAGCAGGAAGCTTTCTACAGCTGAGATAAATTACACAACCACTGAAAGAGAAGGTTTAGCTATGGTCTACGCACAGCAAAAGTTTAGACACTACTTGTTGGGAGGTCATTTTAAGATGTTCACTGATCACTCTGCGTTGAAATACTTAGTCAGCAAGCCAATGTTGGGGGGAATAATATGCAGATGGACACTGTTATTCTAGGAATATGATTTTGAGATTGTGGTCAAGAAAGGGAGAATGAACAAGGGACCTGACCACTTGTCTAGGTTAGAACATGGATAGGAACCTACCAGTTTGGAGGATACACTACCAGATGCACAGTTGCTGGCCATCATAAAATTTGATGACCACTTCACCGAGATAGTCCAGCTCTAATCTACAGGAATGGCACCTCGCGAGTATACAATTATTCAGAAGGAACAACTGGTAGTTTGTGTTGTGGATTTTTCACTTATAATTGGACAGCTATATAAGATGGGACCTGATGAGATATTGAGAAGATGTGTTATGGAGGCAGAAAGACCATTGATTCTAGCAGAATCACATGAAGGCATCGTAGGAGTACATTATGCAGGGAAAACAACATCAGAGAAGGTTCTTAGAGATGGCC
Source organism: Picea mariana (assembly GCA_032191745.1). Taxonomy (NCBI): domain Eukaryota; kingdom Viridiplantae; phylum Streptophyta; class Pinopsida; order Pinales; family Pinaceae; genus Picea; species Picea mariana. The sequence goes on along the minus strand of JASDQU010242611.1, from coordinate 18,359 downwards.
TCTAGTGGCCCACTTTACACAAAAATGCTAAGGAATACTACAGAGCCTGCGATGTATGCAAAAGAGTTGGGAAACCCTCCAAAAGAGATGAGATGCCTTTAGCTCCTCAGCTAAATTTATAGGCATTCAAGAAATGGGCCATTGATTTTGTGGGACCTATCAACCCACCAAGAAAGCGCACAAGAGATTGACACATCATCACTGGGACAAAGTATTTGACCAGATGGGCATAAGAAAGAGTAGTTAAGGACTGTAGTGAAGAAAGAGCAGTTAAGGACTGTAGTGAACCTACAGTTGCGGTATTCATATTTGATGATATCATAACCAGATTTGGATGCCCAAAGATCCTTATGAGTGATCAAGGTACACACTTTATTAATAAGACGATTGAATCCTTGACTCGGGAATTTAAAGTTCACCATCAGAAGAGCACTCCATACCACCCACAAGCGAATGGTACAGTCGAAGCTTTCAATGAGATCTTGGAGACTGTTCTGATGAAGATTTGCAGTGTGAACGGAGATAATTGGGATTTGAGAGTGCCAACAGTTTTATGGGCTTATCGAACCACTTGCAAAAATCTGACAATGCAGACTCCCTTTAAGTTAGTTTATGGCTTGGATGCAGTGGTACCTATGGAATATTTGGTTCCCATTTTAAGAATTGCAACATTTATAGGTATGGATGACACATGTGTTGTGCAATATAGGCTTGCATAGTTGGTGGAACTAGAGGAAGACAGGTTTATTGTAGGATTTCATCAGCAGGTACAGAAAGAACGAGAAAAGGCCTACCATGACAGACATATCAAGAAGAAATCATTTAAGCAAGGAGATCTGGTATTGGTATATGACAACAAGTTCATGAAGCATCCAGGGAAGTTCATGACACATTGGCTTGGGCCATTTGAGGTTTCCTATGTCACAGAAGGAGGAGCTACGTAGTTGAAGACCCTTAATGGAGAATGGAAAGAAGGTTTGGTAAATGGGAACCGGTTGAAATTGTATTATGACAACCAGCTACCTCACAGCTCTCAGTAAAAGAAAGGAAGAAGTGTCTAGGTACCAGGTGCGATTGAAACTGGGTACCAGACACAAAAAAAAGAATCTGCACAAAACAGGGCAGAAAGCACAGGCTACTCTACGCAGTCTGCAGTTGAAGTGATACCGAAGGATCAACCCTACAGTAACTCGGGATCAGTCACAGGTGAGTTTTGGGGGCCTGTTGGCCCTTGGTTATGGATTAAGGAAGAAAGAAAAAATGAAGGAAGAGGAAAGATGAAGTACAAAGAGTGCATAAGGCACATAAAATGAGAATGGGTCGAAGTGGTCAAAGAAGAAGAAAAGAAGGAGAGAAGTAAAGGAAATTGAACCGTTGAATGACAAGATCAAGGAAGACAGATCAACAAAGAATATGGATCATGGGCAACTCAACAAGAGGAAAAATCCACCAACGGATGCTTTGGAGCATCTCACGGGAAATAAGGAAGAACAGGTTGGTGAAGCCCTTAAGATGTGGGTTGTGTGGGACCTAGGGTTTTATCATTTAGGGTTTTGACACTTAGGCTTCGGTATAAGGTTGTCTAAGAGTCATTGTAATGTATAAATAAATATCTAGGTGAGAGAAGAGGGGTTCGTCGTTTGTTATTGTTGGCTAAGGGTGAAGGATTGTGATTATTGTTGTTGCGTGAGAGAAGTATTGTGTTGTGAGATCTTTAGTTGGGTGCGAAGATCAACCCTGCAGCTAGGTGCGCAGGGAGAGGAGATAGAGAAGAGAAAAAGAGAGAGAGATCTACAAGCTAAGTGTGCAGATAGAACTATATGTTTCCATTTAATATATCAAGAAACGTAGTTCTGTGGACGTATCCCTAGGGAAAGGGTGAACCACATATATCTTGTTGTTTTGTGTGATTGATGTTGTGTTGAGTGTTATATGTTATACTATTATTGCATTGATGTGTTATATCTAAGATATAACTTGTGAAGTAAGATTAAGAGTGGTAAATAGTATCCATATTGTTGTGTGTTGTTTCCATGGATCCACTTTGCATTTCCTCTGGTTGTAGACACATGTGTCCTGCAACCCCCTATTGCTACTTCGAGTGAGACTGCATCTGCTTCACAGGTGTTGCCGAAAGGGCCAGTAGTTAGGGCTTGTTGGTACGTTGTTAGAATTGAACCCTGGTTCTTCCCCTGTGCCAACAAGAGTCTATCCTTTGGAGGCTAGTAGGAATCCCATCCCATCGACTTTGGCAGACTTGGAGTGCCTTTTCTCTTGAATCCTTAATCTTAGCCTCATAGTGGGTAATCGCCCCTCTATGTTTCTTCTTTAAGATAGGCATGAGCTCTGTGTTTGATGTCAAGGTCACATGGTTATCGATTACATCTACTAGCCTTATTACTTCAAACTTGATCTATAGATGGCTACTCATATCTTCCTCCTTATATTTTTGTATTTCCATAGACCTCAACTCCTTGTGGTGAATCCAAGAGCCCAATGATCTACGGTGGACCTTTTCTACATAGGGGTTTGGCGACCACCTATATTGGTGATGTAGCACACAGTTGAGCATGTAGAACTCATTGGAACTAGATTGCTTCATCCTTGTCACCATGTTGACATGTTTCTATGAATTCCTTGGGGTGTCAACTCGATAAGGAAGTTGGTTGACTATTCTATTCAATTGAAAATTATGCCACTATTCTTTAAGAAAAAGAGTGTATACCTTGGTTGGAGGCATGTAGCTTAGCATTTCTTCAGATAATTCTACCATCTTGGAGATGAATGCTCTGAAGATATCAATTCTTTAACTCTTGCTAGAAAAATCGTCTTTGTACTTGTCTAACTCAATATTTAAACTCTTATTTTCTTCCTCTAGTTGTTTCTTGTTGTCAATGTTCTAAATCTTAATGATCTGAAACTTTTCATGCAAGTTTGTCAATTGTTTCTCAAAGTGAAATTGGTCAATCCCTTCACCAATATATTCCATATAGGTCTTTGTCTCTACAAGAGTTTTCCATTTGATGGTTTTATCCCTACCTTCTTCTAACTCACTCATGATATTATGTACCTATACCTCATTTTTCTTGGAAAATTTTGGTCCTTCTTCTCATTGCATCTTAGTCTAGTTTTTAATAGGAATAGGGTCTTCTTATATATTACAAATGTGGAATAAAGAGGAGTAATTAAAATTTTCTTGGTTGTCTATGATTTGTCTCATCTCTTCTGCTAGAGGACTATTCTCTCCTCTTTGTGGAGTGGATTTTATCCTTGATTTTTAGAGGTTTGTTTTCAAGAGTTTCCATCCTAATCAAGGTGGAACTACCTCCTGGTTTTTCTCCTCCACCTTTTTTCTCTTCTAGGCTTTCTTCCTCCTAAAGGTATTTTATTTTCTTTCTTTTTTCTTCCTCCTAGAGTCCTTTTCAGGAATGGTTTCTTCATTTCATCTTGGAGAGATATGAATTCTTACCTACTCATTGTGATGAATTCTTCCCATTATACTTTTTCAAGTTGTCTTGTTAGGGAATCACATACTACTAGTTTTATTAGCCCATGGTGGGATAATGCTTCTTTTTTTCCCTTTTGGACTTTGGTACTCATTTCGCTTAAAGATTGTAACAAGAAGCATATATTGAGATTTTATTTAGGTCTTTGATGAAACAAATTTCTCATTTAGATCTTTGATGAAACAAATTTCTCAATTGGTGAAGAAATATAAAATGATAAGCATATATCATGATTAATCTACCTTCACAAGTGATGTCTTTCAAGAGAAGGTAAGCCACCTCATCTCTTGGCTCAGGTAGATTGTCCCTTTTTACCCCATTCTTGTATTATCATTGTTGGCATTAATATCCTTGTTGTCTTGAATTTATGTCAGATAACTCCTCCAACTCAAGTATCCAAGCCCACCTCGATGAGTTATGTTGAGTTGGTTATAATAATGGTTATGAGAACATTGGGCTATGACATGTAACTAATAATGATTACTAGATTTCAAGGATAAGTGACATACCTTTGTAATTATTGGATGAGATGGTATGCATGAAGGTTGTTTATGTCTACATGTATCGGAGGTGCTAGAGTGTTCACTTTGAATTTTTCACATAGACAAAGTGCTTTGTAGAAGGTAATCATGGAGATAGAGTACCCTCTATATTCCAATATAATGCCATTTTGGAGACATGGTATCCTATAGATTATTTGTGTTGTTCCTCATGCATAAATTTGGTTGTATTATCTATTGTAGGCTCCTATAGTATCCTTGTTGATTGATTCTTGTAGTTTGTTGTAGGTTCAAGGTCATATTTTTCCTTAGAAATCTTGGTAAATGGACTCCAATAGTATCTTGTAGAAGCTTGTGTATGCACTTTCTTATAGTATACTATAGAATCCTATGTATGGACTCTCATGTAGTGTCATGTAGAAGCATGTGTATGGACTCTCCTATAGGATCTTGTAGAACCCTATGTGTGGAATATCCTATAGTATCCTATAGAATCCTATGTGAATGCATTAGAATGCAGTCTGAACCTTGTGTAGTGGATAAGATTTTATGGATTAGTGGAATGGTAGATGAGCTCATGTAAAATCAATTGAAGGGAAAATGCAATAAATCAGGTCATAAAATGAATGGAATGGAAATGTGAAGTGGTTAAGATATTCCTACAAATGTTGTGGTAATGCTTGGGCTCAACCTTGTTGTAGGATATTTGTAGTGGTGTAACATTCTTTGAAAAATTAACTTATAAGTTGTAACTTTGTTAACATATACCTACAAATGGTGTGGTAATTATTGGGCTCAACCTTGTTGTAGGATATTTGTAGTGGTGTAGCATTCTTTCAACAATCTGACTTATCAATTGTAATTTACAACTTATAAGTTAGATTTTTGTCCTTTAAAGATTGCTTGTTGGATAGTTGGTTGTCATTGATGTTTTTGCATAGATGGTTGTCATTGATGTCAACATAAGTAGTTTTCATTGATGTCAATAGGTGTGATGGGTGCATTTAAAGAAGTCTACAAGAAGCCTGAGATGTGTGGTTATGAAACCTGAATTTATTTGAAGAATAAGGATATGAAGGACAGTGTAAATGTAGGTAACACACTCATAGATGGATAGTGCTCATCATTCCATTTCCAATGGTAGGTGGTGTGTCACGTGGTTCCTCACGGTTGAGGAGATATTCCCTCTTGAATATGGAAGCCCCAAAGTATGGTTAAGAAGCCCTAAATAGTTGTAACAAGAAGTGAAAAGTTGGCCCCAA
>JASDQU010242610.1:24119-39046 GCA_032191745.1 Picea mariana | reverse complement strand
TATGGCCAAAATTAAGGCAGTAAAAACAATAACCATGGAAGAAATTTTGGTACCTAAAGGATGGCCTTCTTCTTGGCATTTGTTGCTCCATCTTCTGATATCTTTGTTTTTTATCAGGGATCACCTTGTATTTACTAGCTTTTGGTGGCATAGTACTCACATGGTCTGATTGTCTGTTGACTTGGAACTTGATCATCTTTATTGGCTCTTTGCTGCTTGAACCACTTACATAGCCTAAACCAGTCTTCAACAAAGGAGATCTCTATTTTTTGAGAATGTCGTTTAGTTCTGCTAAGGCTTTAATGCTTGGAAGATTTTGGAGATACAATTCTTTAAACTTCTCCATCTCTTTTCTGGTTTTTACTACCTCTTCTTCCAAGGATTCACATCTTGCCTTCTTCTTTGATAACTGTTGTTTCAGAATGTCCTCTATTTTATTTGCCTCTTCTAATTCCACTTTTAGTAGGGAAAAGTGTTCATCATGTTTTTTACTGTCTTTCTCGAACTGTATCAACGATTGTTTTTGCTTTTTCTTCTTAAATCCGAGTCTAGCAATTTCTTCTAGGGCACTGATCAATTCTCCTTCCAAGTCAACCACAACTTCTTCATCATTAACATCACTTCCTTTTATTTTATAATCATCATCCTCTTTGAACATAAGCATAAAGTCATTAACCTTATCTTCACAAGAAGAATCACTATTTGTGTCTCCTGAAGAGTCATCATTGTTTACACATAAACTTTTCTTTTTACCAAATCTCTTGGATTTGTACTTCTCTTCAGCTTCATAGTTCTGGTCCTTCTTCTTATGTGGACACTTAGATGCAAAGTGACCTATCTTTCCACAGTTAAAACATTTGAAGGGAAACTTTCCTTGGTACTTGCCTGATCCTTTCTTTACTCTTCTCACGAATTTTTCTTCCATTTCATCAAATTAAGAATCCTCATTCTTATCTTCTTTAAATGATGATTCTATAGAGGTGGGTTTATATTTACCTATCCTCATTTCATAAGCAGTCAGAGTTCTTAGGAGTTGGTCAATAGGAAGAATTTTAAGATCATTTAGTTCTTCTATTATAGAAACTTTTGGATTAAATCTATCAGGGAGATATCTTAAAATATTCTGAACTAAAGAGGCTTCCTCAATTTTTTCACCAAGTCCTTTCATTGCATTTACTAGTTCTTCAACTCTTAGAAAGTACTTCCCAACAGTTTCATCCTCTTTCTTCTTTAGCTGTTCAAACTGTAATCTCTAGGTTTGAAGCTTGGCATCCTTTACCTTCTCATTACCTTCATAAATGCTAATGAGTTTGTCCCACATTTCTTTGGCAGATTCTAAGTGCATAACTTTTACAAATTCTTCTTCTGCAAGCCCACTCAGAATATCATTCATAGCCTTAACGTTGAAGCTGAATTCTAGCTTGTCATCCTTAGAATCTAGTACAAATGGCTTTACATAACCAGTCTCTACCACATCCCAGAAATTTGCACCTAAAGCCATTATGTAGGTTATCATCCTAACTTTATAGACGAAAAATTTTGTTCTATTGAATAGGGGGGACTTATTGGTTGAAGTTCCTTCATGGCTAGTCATTTTCAAGATCTAGGATCTACCATTAGATAAAAGGAACCAACTCTGATACCAATTGTTAGACAACTGAGAGGGGGGGGGGCGTGAATCAATTGTTATTGTGCTTAAACAATTATATCCATTTTAAACTCATTACATAACACTCAATGATGATCACAATAATTCAGGGAAGTAAGAAATAGATTATTCAACATCAATCACACACATGAAGTATACAAAGGCATATATTCCTAAGGAAACCCATAAAGGGAGAAAACCTCTTCTTCTTAATATGATAAGTAGTCTTTATTTTCTGTACATTATCATTCTTATGAGCACCAACTCTTTGTGAGGCTACCACCTCTGTTTTACAAGCTGCAACTTGCGGGGTGCACCAACTCCTTGGTTCTCTAGCACCCACTAGAAGGAAGCACCAACTCCCTGAGTGTTCCAGCACCAATTGTTACACATCAAATTACTCATTTCAATGATGACCTATTGTCATCATTACAAGTGTTGCAGACATCATACATTCATCTTTCCCATGTCGTGTCTCAAACGACATCACAAAGAACACTTGAAGACACCCTTAGAGACTGGTTAAAGAAGGAGAAATCATTTCACAAAGAGTACAAATCCTTTTCCTTGAGAAAGACCACTTAAAAATTAATTTTGAAGGGAAGTGCTCTCCTACCCACTAGCAAGGAGTGCTAGCACTCCTTGCCATCCTTTGGGGGAGTGTTGTAGTGCTCTGTGCACCATTCTTGGGAAGCGCTAGGATATTTTGAGGAAATATTGGGCTTCACTCCCCTACCTACTAGCAGGGAGTGATATTGCTCCTTTATCTCCTTTGGTGGAGCATTGTATCTCTCTGTGCACCATTCTGGGGGAGTGTTATGCTGTTGAGAAAATCAAGGGAATATCCCCCTTATCTTTGAAATCAGTTGGATTTGAATCTAAGGTCAAGGATGGATCTTAGGGAGGATCCAAAACTGATGGAGAAATATCCTCAACCTATCCCAAGAATATATAAGGTGGTTAGGCCTCTCCAAATTATATAAGGAGGCCTTCTCATTTGAAGAAAAAGGGAGAAATTGAGAAATACCTAACTTATGATCTCATAAGGAAAGAGACATTGGAGGTATAAAACTTATGATATCATAAGGGAGATAATCAGTGAAGCATAGTCATTTTGTTTGTGGATCATTTGAGCAAGAGGTTGGACAAGGAGAGATGGAAGAGGCTGTTGTAGCTTCATCAAAGGTTTGTAAGTATCTCTATTGAGTTCTCATTAATACATGTGCTTGGCATGTTTCCTTCAATATTGTGTATACCTACATGAACTTGTCTTTAATGGATAGATATAGTTTCAAACTAATCGTATTAGAATAGGAAGCATGCTTTGTGTTTGATTGGATTACAAGACTTGTTGAAGAGCTTGAGGATCAGAGCTCAACTTGGACTCGGCAAGGGAAAACATCGTAAAAAGGTACATCTTCTTCCTCTTCTCTATAGATTAGCTTAGCTAGGTTTAAAGGGATGTCAGTGATCAAAGTTATCACATTTTTGTCTTGGTCTTAGAAGTATAGGATCCAAGAGGGAATTCACCTGTCTGCCGGGGGATTTTCCTATAACAGAAATCGGTGAATCTGCTGGGGATCGAAGATTTCAATTTTGCTTTCCTTCCTTGGTATTGTTTTAACCTTTGCTCACTTTTAGATATTATTCATGTTGTGTTTCTGATTCTTAGATGTGTTGTTGGCTATTGAATTTATCCCATCCACACTGAATTTTATATTTTTCTTGAGTTTTTTGAGTTCTGGGCAAGTTTTTGTTCTTCCGAGAGAATAGCGCTCCCCTTCCTTTACAACTAGAGTGATAACACTCCCTTGCAGGCTCCCACAAAGCGCTACAACACTCTGGTGCCCTTGACACCAGAGCACTGGTCTTTTTCTGCTAAAAAACCTTTTGGGAGTTGATCTCTGAGTTTAATGTTTTGTTGATCCATCTGCTCAGGATTATCACCATCTCAGTGTGTCTTTGTTTTGGCCTCCAACATTTTTATTTCTAATAATTGATGATGTTTTTTTTGGATTTTTGACATCTTCCTTCCTTACTTTGAGTCATTCTTCTTCTTTGATATTTGGAGTCGATCTACTGCTTTTTTCATTTATCTGATTGAATGAAAGTTGTTGTAAGGAAATTCAAAGATCTATCCATTGTTCCATTTGATCTTTGAGGTCATTTTTCCCAATAAATTCCTATTGTATTTACTTAGATTTTCCCACATTTCAGATCAATTTTACTGTTTGTTCATCATCCATTAGCCTTCTCCTACCTTGACTAGCAATTTCACTAATTTTTATGCATTATGGGTGAGTTTTTTGCATTTTTTGGCTCTTTTTCTTAGATTCTGGGAGGACTAGCACCCCACCTAGGTCATACCAGAGTGCTGATCTCTGGCTAGCGCTACCCTATAGTGTTTTAGGGAGCGTTTCAATGCTCTGTACCCTTGAGACAGGGAGCACTAGTCTCTTTTTTGGGAGTTTTCTGCCTTCTTCTGCTCAGTCTTTTGCAACCTCTTTTGTAGAGGTCTTTACCCAGAGTCTATGGTTGGTTCGTAAAGTTGTTTGGATTGGTTTTTGATGCTTATCACTCCCTATTGTCTTGATTGGATCTTGAAACCTTGTTCAGAAATGTGAAATTGCCTTTTGTCAGGATAGTTTTGAGTGATTCCTCTTTCTCCTTGTCTTTTCTTGGATTCTTCTCTGCATTTTCTTACATTCCTTGAATGCTTGATTGGTTGTAGAATCCTTGATCGTGCTCTTTTCAGAACAAGTTTCTACTTGTTTTCTTTCATACCTCATTGCCTTGAGTGCATGCTTTGTTTGTAGCCTTTTTTGCTTCGTGTCTTTTGCATCTGCATAAGACTCTTTCTCCTGATTGATAGTAGTAGAGCATCAAAGGATTTGTATTTAATTTATTTATACATTAGAATCAAACAAAGAATATAGATGCATTCTTGCTTTTGGGTAGTGAAACTAGATTGCATTTGAAGTAGCGAAATTGCATGGTTTTTGGCATTTTTTAGTTTTAAAATCTTAAAATTTTTCCCCCTCATGTCCTGAAGGGGGGGGGGGAAAGAATCGTGTATTGGTGTACAGTCTCTTTGGATCATTTATTGAAGATCTTGACATTGATCAGTTTGATAAAAATTTTGGGACTTTATGCATTTGGGAATGATAAAAGTTTTCTCCTTCTCGTAATATAGCTTTCATCGAAGTGAAATATTTACATTTTCATTTCTTTGCATTGTTTAGAGTCGGTCAAAACATCATTTAGTCCACTCCATGTTCCTCTTGAGTAAACAACAACCTTAAAATCAAGCGCTAAACTAAAATTTATCAGACATTTTTACATTTTCTGTTAGCAAACCTACATTAGCTTAAGGTGTAGGGATTTGGAATAGGTTGAAAGGATAACTTTCCAAAGCTGTAAAAAAAAATTAGCATCTTGTGATAGGGAGAGAAAATCCAATTTTTGTATAAGCTTACTAGGATCCCCCTCTCACATAGGGGTTACGCACAAGGTTGCATTGGGAGAGTTACGAAGATTATCCCTCCGTGGTTTAACCATTCATAGTAGTCAGATCGTATATTGGGGGTTCTTCTTGAGGTTCAACTGTCTTCATTTGGTCTCGGGGCTTTGTGAACTTTGAATCCGTTCGGGGTCCTCTGGAGTTATATCGGTCCACTTGTCCTTAGTTCTCTTGAAGGATTTCAGACTTGTTCTCCTGCCCATACGTTCGGACTATACTGTCGATTGTACCCACCCAGGGGATGAATGCAAGTTGTTTACCTTAGTAGCCATAATCTTCAGGGTCTTACACAAGGTGATGGTGAAGGGAAGTCTCACTATACCTAGAACAGACGTTGGTCAAAATCACTCGGGATCCTTGGAGGGTAAATCCACAATTACTACATGGAAGCTTGCACCAAGGCGTAAGTCCATTAAGTAGGTCGCCAACGTAACTAATCCACCCGCTCGATCCCCGCCCCTTCCTATATTGATCTTGCGACGTTGGATTTCATCACCAACTAGTGGTTTCATTGTGGGAATTTGTTTTTGATTGTTTGCTTCTTAGATTCATAGCGTGTGTTGTTTTTTTTACTTAGTGGACCTTAGGTCAAGTAAGTGTTAATGGCATCAACTCCTGGGAGTACCAATGGAGGATCCCCTTGTCCCAGGGAACCTTTCACCTTTCCTTCTTTTGGAAACATTGGTTCTCCATAAATTGCCACACTGAGTCTTCCAGGACTCACCATCGGATTACCGGTTTTGTTGTTCCCCACTCCGATGATCTCGAATATTCCTAGTGCTTCAACTGCACCTAATTCTTCAGATTTAAGTACACCACCCACACATCAACCTCATTTCAAATTTTCTTCTTCTTCACCCATTAAGTCTCCTCCCCTTTCTCCTTATTCTCCTAGTGAAAGCTCTAAAGAAAGTAGCCAGGTTGATAAGAAGAAGAAGAAACGAAAAGAGAAGAAGAAGAAGAACCTGAAAAGGACCAAGCCTACAACCATATCAGATATTGGATCCAAGCAACCAACTACTCTTAATCATACTGGGAGTGTTGATGAGGTCGACAAGATTAAAATGAAGAATCTGAAACCCAAATTCCCTTGCAGTCTTTGTAAGGGTGACCACTTTTTGTGGGATTTCACTGGTCTTCCCAAGGTATTATAAATGTGGTCCTCCACATCATTGGCCTTTGCTAGACATGTTGGTGACGCCCCGTCAACTAGTGACGTTAAGGTTGGTAAGAAGAAGACAATTGCCAAATTTCCTTATATGTTATATGAAGGTGATCATTATTCTCACCTTTGTCCTCGTATGGACGAGGCTTCTTCTCTTTTGGAAAAGCTTCAACTCTCAACTGGTTATCATAAGATTTCCCCCAAGCCATTGTTAGTTGATGGAATGGTCAATCTGGTTCCATCCCCGATCAGTCTGGTTGATCAGGTGGTCAATCTAGTTTCATCCTCAGTTGAACCACTAACCAAAGTAGTTGATCTAGTTCCATCATCGATCAACCTCATTTTTCATCTAAAAAGTGAAACCCAAGTGATTGATCCAATCTTGTCATTGATCAGTCCCACCCTTCATCTGAAGAGTGCTAACATAGTCAATCCCACTCCTCCTCTGACGAGTGCCAAAGTGGTTGCTACGGTCCCTTCATAGGTCAGTTCGGTTTATCATGTCGTCAATCTGGTCATGTCCTTAGTTGAACCATTTGATAAAGTGGTTGATCCGATCCCATCTTCGGTCGATCCCGCTCTCCCGTTAGAGAGTGAAACCCAAACGGTCTATCCATTTCCACCTGTTGACCCCATTCTCCCCTTGGAGAATGAAACCCAGGTGGTCAATTTGATGTCATTATCAATCGATCCTACTCTCCCATTAGAGAGTAAACCTGATTCTGCCCACATTTTTCTCATTGATACAGAATATACCGTGCTGGGGGGAATTCCTCCTTCTCCCATGAAACCCCCTCCATGTAATGAGGCCATCCTTTTTGATTGGGGTGCGCTAACTGGACCTCATATTCCCTCTCACATTCCTTTCAATATTACAATATAGGTTTGTGGTCGGGACGTTCCTCATGTGCTGATAGATGAAGGTTCGTCCGTTAGTATTTTGTCCTCTATTGCTTGGAAAGCTTTGGGTTATCCTCAGCTTGTGTCGGTTACCTAGACTCTGTTCAATTTTAATAGAAGAACAAGTCATCCTCTAGGGATCCTTCCCCAGTTTCATGTAACTCTGGGAGGGAAAACTATCTTTATTGATGTTATGGTAGTCTAGGACCCCTTGGATTTCGATTTAGTCCTTGGGAGAGATTATGTCTATGCCATGAAAGCTATTGTGTCCACTCTTTTTCATGTGATATCTTTCCCTCATGATGGAAGAATGGTGACTATTGATTGACTTTCGTTTTTTGCCCACGACTTGACCATAAACTCAATGAACTCCCTAAACAGTTCTTATATGCCGATGGTATCGCCCCCGCCACAGGTCAATTATGTGGCATTGTCTCCCATGATTTTAGCTGTCGATGAATATGAGCCTCTCATTGTACGCTTAATCTCTTATGACTTGGATCCGGTAGTTGACATGGTGATCTCTTCGGTAGGGTATTTAGAGCATGATATCCTTACCCCTGATGCGACCCTTGACATGTGTTCCTTCTAGAGCATTGTTCTTCCATCCAGTGAAGATCTCTTGGAATCCATGACCAAGTTTTGTCCCTTGACATGGTTTCCTTCCAGAGCATTATCCTCTTGGAAGCCATGATCAAGAAGATTCCACGAGCATAGTTTTTCTTCTCTATGGAAAGCTCGTTAAAAAATGAAACAGAGGCCCTGAGCATAGCTTTCCTCTCTGTAGCAAGCTCGTTAAAAAATGAAACATAAATCTGGGGATTGAACCCAGAGCCCTGAGCATAGTTATTTTCCTATGTCAGGATCGTTAAATAATGAAACAGTCACCTCTCCTATTGATTCGAGTCTTTTCACCAGATCTCGTAGATGTTCGAGTCTTTCTTTAGGTCTCATATTTGAACCTTCATTTCATCCACCCTTATCCTTTTTCTCCATCTAGTATAAAAATTGGTGACAACCTCAAATTCAGTGAATGAACTGAAGCTTGGGGGGGCATGTCTCCAGCCTTTGATTATCATTCTAGAGTTAAGCCGCTAGATTTTCAAACTAGGGTTAGAGTATGAACCATCCATGGGTATCCCTACCTTTGGAAATTACATTGGGAATTTACAAGCATAGTTTAATTTTATTTCAAGATTGTGTAAAAATGAAACCAATGCTGAGCTTAGTCTTTGTTCTTTCTCATGCTCATAAATACATGAGAATGCAACCGAATAAACTTTTATCACTTTTTCAGACTCGCATGGATACACGAAAAAGGAACCCCCTGGAGTAATCTTTAAGCTCTTTTCATACTCTCTAAACATGAAAATATTGCCAAGTAATCTTGCTTCCTTTCCCACTCATTAAAAGGTTTGAAAGGGCATCTTTCGAGTAATAATTTATCTCTTTTTCGGCCTTGCGAGACTAACATTATGAAAAAGGACAACCCTGGAGTCATCTTTAAGTTCTTTTCAGAATCTCTAAACATGAAAAATCACCGAGTTTACCTTCTTTGGACTTGTTAAAAAAATTATACATTGAAGGGCCCATATGGGACTCAACCCTTACTTCTTTCAGTTTGTTAAACAAAGGAAGAGGGACTTACTGAAGGTGAGTTATATCGAGCATGTTTTATCCTCCTCGAGATCGTTAAATTAAAAAGAGGTACTCGTCTATCTGGATGGGGGAAAAATTTGAAGGAAGCAAGCCAAGCAGTTTTTGAAAACATCACAAGTCACTCTTATAGTCACCCTTGAACACGACATTTTGTCTTTGCATACATCGGTAAGAAGACCCTGGGTTGAGTGATCACTCTGATATTTACTTTGCCCAGGTTGCGACGGAGTTTCTCTTGAATATTGACACATATATTGTCACATAGATCCACTTTGTATTGGTCTGTGGCTATGTCTTGTCGTCTCATATATCCACTGTGTATTTTTCTTGGCTACTATTAGTTCATGTCATGGGAGTATAGATCCACATTGTATCTTTGGTGGCTGTACCTTTTTGTTAATACAATTATGGATCCATAGTGTATCTTATGGCGACCATACCTTGCAAGTCTTTATCACCCAAGCATAGGTATGCCTACCTTGAGTTTGAAACATGTCATAATATTTGTTTGATGGTTGTGTGCAGCTTCTACTAGGTTCTCCAAGTCAATACCCTTGCTCAAATAAGTCTACAAAGTACTTCAGTCATCAATTTTCGTCTTCTAACTTCGTACTTTGGGGGGAAATTTGTTACACATCAAAATTACTCATTTCAATGATGACCTATTGTTATCATTACAAGTGTCACAAGTGTCATAGACATCATACAGTCATCTTGCCTATGTCATGTCCCGAATGACATCACAAAGAACACTTGAAGACTCCCTCAGAGATTGGTTAAAGAAGGATAAATCATTTGACAAAGAGTACAAAGCCTTTTCCTTGAGAAAGACCAATTAAAAATGAATTTCGAAGGGAAGCACTCCCCAATCCACTAGCAGGGAGTGCTAGCGCTCCTTTCCCTCCTTTGGGGGAGTGTTGTAGCACTTTGTGCACCAATCTGGGGAAGCGCTGGGAGTTTTTGCATAAATATTGGGCAACACTTTCCTACCCACTAGCAGGGAGTGCTATCACTCCTTTCCCTCCTTTGGGGGAGCGTTGTAGCTCTCTATGGACCATTCTGGTGGAGTGTTATGCTGTTGAGAAAATCAAGGGAAGATCCCCCTTATCTATGAAATCAGTTGGATTTGAATCTGAGGTCAAGGATGGATCTTAAGGAGGATCCACAACTGATGGAGAAATATCCTCAACCTATCCCAAGAATCTATAAGGTGGTTAGGCCTCTCAAAGCTTATATAAGGATGCTTTCGCATGGTGAATAAAAAGGGAGAAATTGAGAAATACCTAACTTATGATCTCATAGGGAAAGAGACATTGAAGGCATCAAACTTATGATCTCATAAAGGATATAATCAGTGAAGCATAGTCATTTTGTTTGTGGATCATTTGAGCAAGGGGTTGGACAAGGAGAGCTAGACGAGGTTGATGTAGATTCATCAAAGGTCTGTAAGTATCTCTATTGAGTTCTCATTAATACATGTGCTTGGCCTG
Source organism: Picea mariana (assembly GCA_032191745.1). Classification (NCBI taxonomy): domain Eukaryota; kingdom Viridiplantae; phylum Streptophyta; class Pinopsida; order Pinales; family Pinaceae; genus Picea; species Picea mariana. The sequence goes on along the minus strand of JASDQU010242610.1, from coordinate 28,664 downwards.
TTTCCTTCAATATTGTGTATACCTACATGAACTTGTCTTTAATGGATAGATCTAGTTTCAAACTAATCATAGTAGAATATGAAGCATGATTTGTCTTTGATTGGATGGTAGTTTTATCACCTTAACAATTTTTATATCGAGGTCTAAAAATTTCTGAGGTTCAGTGAGACGCTATACCACAGTAGAGGCATGATAGTTTAGGGTACTCGGCTATATCCTGCGGTATATGAACAAATATAACAGAGGTGGGAAGGGAGTAGCTTGATGGACCGTCGATCTTGAAGAATCTCAGATCCATGGTCGAGGCTCACATCGGATCAAAAAATAGCACGAAACTTAACATCGTGAAGGCATACCGAGGAAAACCACTTTGGTTTTGATGGGGAATGCATGGCGCTCTTACACACGCATCAAGGGAGACGACGTATTATCCAAAACTACTTTTCCTATGGCCCCGATGTCATGTGGTTCAAAACGTCATGTCAATAACTCGTGGGGATAATGGTGGTTGGTCAGATCACCTCACATCACCGGTCTAGGTACTTTCCCATATGACGTACCAAAAGGACACTACCACATAACTAACTCAAGGCTCATCATTCGAAGTGGATTGATGAAGCATGGCACACCAATGTACTGTGACAGTACTTCATGATCAAAGTACAAAAACAATCAAATCTCATATATGAAATCATTTTATCCTATTCTGAGAAATTTCCATCTTAGGCGTAAGAAAAAGAAGCTTGACCCGTGTTCCTAAATTTTGTAAATTCAAAGGGTGGCCAAATAAAAGTCTTTGCAAAGTACGAAAGGTACGGATAATGTTCGTCAAATGGTGTCTGGTGCGATTGGGTTCTCAACTAATGTACCAAGCAGGTCAATAATTAAGAATGAAAGGTGGGTCTTGCAGATACTGGCGACTAAATTTCATACCGAACCTGAAACTAAGACATAGTCGAGAGTCAAATTAAACCCCATTATGAGGGATCTTGTCATAAATGAACACGCAAACAACACCTGCCACCCAGCCATAAAGAAGAAGAGGAGAAAAAGGTGGAGGTCAGAGGGAAAAATCGAGATTATAGAGAGCATCGGGGAAAATCTCGAGTGGTGGAGTACCCTAGAGGAGGAAATCGCCAAGATGAGGTGAATCCTCAGGTAAAATTTTGGTGTATTTCAGAAAGTTTTGGACAGATGTCGGCTTAAGAAAAGGGAGTCCTGATATGATAGACGGATTACTAACTGTCCCTTTAAATAATACAATTGTTTTTCCTTTTTGTAACTTGTATCTGTTTTTAGAATTATGAGGAAGTCGAAACGTTTTGAATTCCACACAAAATTCCTCTATATATGCTTGGCCTCCTGAGTATAAAGACATGGGAGAAAGGAGGAGCCTTCCCTTAGTGCAGGAAGACTTTGTAAATCTCTAGGGTTGGAATGAATACATGGATGCAAAGGTAGATTTTGGACTTTTTATGAAAAGATTCTAATTGGTGGTTTTATGAGTCTCGTTTTCTCTCATAGTGTGTGATTCTTGTTATTTTGTATTTCATTTTGCTTTCTTCTGTCTGAATTGAGAAATTAAAAGTATAGAATTCATTATTCAATTCTCTTGGCTTGGCGATTTAGACTATGTTTATCTCTTCTAAACCATTTCATAATTCATTACTATAATGCTTTGATAATAGTTACGTGTTTCTTTTCTTCTGATATCATCTAAATTTTCAAGAATAAACTCAGAAGTCACTTCCTCATTTAGCCTTTTCCTCTTAACCGTTTTCATGATTTGGAAATGCATCCTACATTCTTGACCCCATAGCCCAAAGGTCATCTTCAACCCTTCAACAATTTTATCAAAAACCTCAAAATAGACCAAATCTAGCCACCGATTTCCATAGATATATTAATTGACGTGAGAGAGCCCTCTTTGAGTTGAGTAGGCTAGTGCCTCAACTCTAAAGATGGTTGAAACAATTACCTCTGTCATTTGTCTACTTAGCCAGACATAATTTACAAAGTTCTAACATTTTGGCGTCATTGTCGGGGACACAATTTAAAAAATTTCCCTGGGAATAACGACATGGTTGAGTTCTAGGGTCTGATAGTGACAAAAAATTAGGCACACATTGGCTGTATTCCTGCTCTGGTGACTCCACTTCGGTTCGAAGGCGACTCCACTGATAAAAGAATCCTAAATTTTCGAGAGGTGACCTTGCTCTTAATGCTTCAAGCTCAAGATAGAGACTTCACCTAAAGATGAAACCCCTTGATAGGGGCGAGGAAAGGTTTCATGAGGGAAAATAGGTACTCAAAATGGGACCTCTTACAAAGCGTTTTACTTTTCATTTTAAGTTTCCTTTGCTCCCTCTTTGAACATGCCAAACGGACTTTCTTTTACCTATTGTATCTTAATAATGATCATGAAAGAATTTCAATTATATTTCCTCCTCTATACGTTGCACATGCATACCCTTACCTTGTCGTTGGTTTTGATAGAAAATTATCACCTGGGCCACGCAATGACAATGACCAAGTTGATGAATCCCGTGAGACTCAGACCAATGTTTCTCCCACTATTCCTGGTCCAACACCCCCTAAGGCTTGACATAGATATATACCCTTAAAGCTACCCCAAACCCTTCATGATTTCCCTCCAAATTACTATGAGTACCTACCTGTGTTTGATGGAGAATCGGATGTCATCTCAGCTGAAAATCAGATTCAAAGGTTTGAGCATTTTATATATTTATTCAAGATTGACCACGTTGATGTGTGTATGAGATTTTTCTCTCAATCATTGAAAGGAGACACCAAACTCTGGTTCAAACATTTACATCCAGAAACCATCAGCTCATGGGTGGAATTGAAGAAGGTCTTTTTAAAATTTTGGGGCAAGGAGAAATCCTTAGATCTGCAATTCACTAAGTTTTATGCCTTGAAAAGACACAATAATGAATCTATTTCTGTATTCAGTAGAGATTTCTCTAGCATCTATTATAATTTGTCCAATGAAATTCAACCCTCTGAAGCTGCTTCCATGCTCCATTATGCAACTACTCTTAATCTAGATCTTTCTTTCCTCCTGATGGAAAGAAGACTTGGGTCCTTACAACAAATGTTTAGTGATGCTCAGGGCATTCAACACAACATCCAAGCATGTAAACATACCCAAAATGAGGGGTTGAATGCTCAAGGACATGAAAGTGAATATGAACAAAAAATAGTTGATTGGAATCTTGAGCATAGAATTGACAATATCATAGGTCCTCTTGAAGTTTCCAATGCTAATGATTTTGCAAAAAAATATATTCCACTTGTTGAAAGAGAAGGTGTTGATCCGTCCCATAATAAGCAAGGGGCTGATTGTTTCATGTATTCATTTGTATACAGTCAATAATATGAGTTTACAAAGCAGTTTGTTGAAGAACAGGTTGATGTTCCAAGTTTGTTCTTGTTAGATGACATGACATATTTGAATGATTTACCTATATATGATGAATATGATGATGTTGAATCCCTAGAACAATCAACTGCATGTTCTCTATCAGAAAATGTTCCTTTTCAGCAGTATAATGAAAGCAATCAGCCTGCATATCACAATTACAAAGAAGAAAGTATTGAATCAGCTGAAGGAAATTCCTTACCTTTATGCTTTTCTTATTTCAAATTGTTGAAAGAAAATCCTAAAATTATCATTGAGGAAAATGAATATGTGCTTATGCAAAACCACGCTAAATAAATGGAGTAGAATGACAAGATATCACAACACTCTTTTCATGTGCCTGAAGGCCCTATTATTTGTGCTGAAATACAACCATCTATTGGCAATAAAATTGAAGACGATTTCAAATCAGGTGGGACAACCCTACCATTATGTTTTGCTTCTTTTGAATTATTGAATAAAAATATTTGCAGTATCTCAGGTCAGGGATCCTCCAAGCATGAGCGTAGTGGTGATGATAATTCTATAAACAATCACATAAAGGGTCATGCCAGCTCAAATTTGCAGTCTATGTTCGGCTATCAGCCTGAAAAGGAAGAAGAAGTTGCTCCAGAAAGTATTTTTCAAGGTCATTTTCTTTCTCCCGAAATCAATATAGATTCTCGACATGAAAAAGCGTTTCAAAGAATTTTCTCTTCCCTTGAGAATGACATCGTGGTTCAATTTTTAAACAACATAGACATGGAAAAAGATTCTGAAATTGCATCTATGGAAGTTTCCAGCAATGAAAAAACAAATGACATAGATTTTTGAGAAAGAAACGAAGCAGTGTATGCCACTTGCCCATCAGAAATACAGAAAGATACTGAAGAGGCAGTGGTTTTATTTGAGTCATTTGAAAATCAAGGTGTTGAAAATCCATCCACGGGAGCTCTAGACTGTGAAACAGTGCATGTTGTTAAATTTTCACATTTGCTAGAAGATTATAAGAAGGAACTTATTTCTATTTATTCATTTGAAAGTCAAATCGGTTGTCCTCAAACAAATTTCTAGAAATTTAATGAAACCACATCAGAGTTGTTTGATGAACAAGAGGATAGCCT